>JAQJVL010001864.1:0-62500 GCA_035578905.1 Stictocephala bisonia
ATGCTTATTAGTTCTAAATATTCTTTCTACTAACATAAACTAAAATCAGCGCTCGCACACACACACGCACACACACACACACACACACACACACACACACACACACACACACACACACACACACACACACACACACACACACACACACACACACACACACACACACACACACACACACACACACAAACACACACAAACACACACACACACACACACACACACACACACACAAACACACACACACACACACACAAACTCACCCGCATGCACGCCCGCACACAAACACACAGTATATTTTAGTAAGAAATAAGTAAAATTAAATATACAATTTAAGAAACTTTGCTTTAAACCCCCCCTATCACTTTATTTGTTTCCAATTTTTTGTTTTATTTCATTAATTTACTTATTTATTTTTATTTTGTACCATATTTTTCCTCTTCACTGTTTCAATGGAGTAAATTGTTATTATTTGCGTAGGCCTACATATCATAATATTCAATTTTATTTTGTACATGATGTATATATGATTGAAAATAGTGGTTCGATTCAATCATATATAGTTATTTTTTTAGTAGCGTTAATTCAATTTGTTTATTTATTTATTAATATAGTTTATTTTATGATAATATGTAAATTAATTTGAGTTGTTATTATTTTTCTTAAACGTTTTATTGCATAAGTAATATATTTTTATAGGGGTGTGTGTTAGAGGGGACTTTACATTCCTAATTTCACCCATTTAATAAAAACATTTTTCCATTTCATTTTATAATTGAAATAAAATGTATAAAACTTACTTCATCCCTTGAAAGGACTATATTTTATTTTATCAACTTTATCTAACCGAGACCCCCCAACTTGAAATCAGAGACCCCTGGTTAAGACAAGGAGCCCCTACATGTAACCGAACTCCAAAATTAATACCTAGATACCTTAGTTATACCAAAAAAAAAAACCTAATCGTAAACAGGACCTCAAAGTTCTTACCTAGACCCCTAGTTTTAACATGAACTCCATTGTTTATATTCTTATTTATACTTAAAGCCAACAAAATGTTTAAAACAGGTTGTTTAAAATTTGACATAATTAGTTTATGTATACTACTATTCAATATTAACCTAAAAAATCTTGTATTTCTTAACAATATTTTATATTATAACATGGTATATTGAAGAAAGGACGTTTAATTGACCATGGAAGATTTTAAATTGTAATTTTTTTAAATTATATAATCTGATGGTAGTTGTTAGACAGGCGTGAACTGTATAGAGTGTGTTGTTGCTAGTTAGTACTAATATTTATGGACCAACAAATGTACTGTTATCAATGCTTATATTATTTATGAAAAAGCTTTTGTTCACTATTGAAAGAGGAATCCTAAAATATTAGTGGTTTTGTGATGCAAATTAACCCTATTGTTGGCACAAAAATGATGTGCACCTGAGTTCGAAGGCTGTTCACTAAGAAACTAAAACGTTCTTGAGAAATTCCACCACACCATTGCTCTCTTCATTTAATTTTACACTATGAGATAAGCATTCCTAAATTTTATTTTAAGTTTTAATATTTTTTTTCTTTTTCGGAACAAAAAAGTAAAGCCATTGTAACTAGTTTTTACTGTGTATCAACTTTACGCTTTTATTACTAAACATAAATTGAATTTTTAATTTAATAAGTAGTTGACAAGAATATATCCTATAATTTTAATGTTTCCTAAAAATTCATATCAATTTCCTGAAACAATGTTTTCTTTGTTTATAGAGGTCATCAATATATTTAGTTGGTCACGTTGTTGTTCCTATGAAATGTACAGTTTTGATACATTACTTTTATAAGCGCAGGTGTTGAATTATTTTAATCAATTTAAAGTGATTTTAAATATATTTAAATGAATACACAACATATCGTTTAATACATCTCCAAAAAATTAATATTGTGATATTAATTTTCATTGGTTTTGTAATATTCTACAATATATATTGGTTCAAAACTGTGTAATAATGTTTAATATACTTAATACTATATTTTATACAAGCTTTTGGAATACCGACTGTGATAAAAGTAAGCCAATATCATGACACACCAAATGCACGTTATTTTTACGAATGTCATAAAACTGTCATAGTATAAGCAAAGTAGTATATACTTTATATTTCACATTAGGAAATTACGGGTTTTCTGTAACTGACTCGTGTTCCATCAAATATCGCTTCTAATGTAAAGCCTTATACATAATTATCAGAGAATGTAAGGTTAAATAAGTGTAACACGTTAAATCATCAATGCTTTTTTCCATTACACTCATTTTAGTACACTCTTTCAGTTTTTTTACGGTTTAAAATGGCAAAAGTAAAACAAATGAAATGTAAAAAATAAAATGTTTCAATATACCATTTTAAATCCGTAGAAAATAATTGCAAAACTTACATACAAATAATGTTTTATTTTTAGATACATTTCATTTGATATGCAACATAATATAGGTTGATGTTAGAAAGTGTTTACCAACTTCCATTTTCATGATAACAAATAATTTTTCGTCAGCCATTTGAAATCAAACAGAGATATGCCAGAACACTAAATTGATAAAATTTTTACTTTTCAACTACCTTTAAATTCGTATAAAAACATGACGTTCAATATTATTCGACTTTTTCTACATGAGTAATTTTCATTTTTGTATTATAAAAAGTCCTTGTCATTTAATTTTTTAATTTGAAAATTTAAAGTTATGACTATCCATGCAACTTTCTGAAAGTCCATAACATTCACCATTAGGTAAAATTGGAATATCCCTCCAATAACATTAACACTAAAAAAAAGATTCTTTACATTTAGTATTACTAAATGTACTCTTTTCTTAAAGATAAGAATAACTTGACAATGTATATACCAAAATAAAAAGGTTTTAAATACTTCTAAACTATGTGTAACATGAGTTATACTTTGAAAATTGTTAAAGATGACCCTCACTTCCATCCCAAAGATTGCCATTTTGGGGCAAGTACTAATGTTAACAATAATTTCTTATAGTTCTTTGAGACCGAAAATGTAGTGTTACGGCTGGAAGAAAGTTTCTATATCAATTCGTTTTGTAAGTACAGTTAGCGCTAATAGTACTCTGAAACACCTTTAATGTTTATAGACATTAAGAAGTAGGCAAATAAAAATAGTCCTAATAATTTTTTTTAAATAGATAGTTTCATACTTCATTTCAATGATTTTATCATTCAATGAATCAATAAACTGCAGTTTTTACTAAATTTGATTTCTAATTGTGTTCGTATGTTGAGTGGATTTAATTCTTCCAAAGTTGAGTGGAAGAGAGGACTTTATAGTATTTAATAACTCCCTTTAAATAAATACATTTATTTAATAATTTTGTTATTTAAACATAGTCTATATTTAATTCATGCCAAATATTTATTCAAATTTAATGAGAATGTTATCATACTTTCAAGTTACTTCCAGGATATATTGGAAATTTAATTTAATTCTACCCCTAGTAATTTTATATAAAGGCAGTATATATGCCATACAATTTATTTATATTGCGAGACAGTAATATTGTTATATAATACAGGGTGCTGCAGCAGAGCTTCCTTTTTTATACATTTAATAAAACGCATCGTATTTATTAGAATATTTTGTATTAATATTTTATAATGTAGGCACACGTCTAAAGATTTGTTTTGTATAGTTTTAATGATAAAATCGAGTAGGTGAGGTTCTCCATTCACTGAGTAAATTGATTTCTGGTATTCTTTTCATCAATCGTGAAGCACGTTTTCATTTGTGGGAATCTGTCAAGAAACAAAACATGCGCTACTAGGCTGACACCAATTCTCGATAACTGCTTCAAAGGCCTTTGCATTCACCGACATTCACAGTAAGGTGCCCAATGTCCTTATCTGGAATTATTAGTCCACGATTAAAATTTTAGAAAAATGGTTGCAGTGACAGTGCATTCGGAGCAGCATGTAAATTATGTTACACACATCTTTTTTACTAAGGCTACATTAGTTGGAGTTGTGAGATCTTTGGTTCCGACCAGAAGGTGCAACGGCACACACTTCGATAAATAGGGAAAACTTTCTAAACCACGTCATATCAATTAGAGGAAATATGGAGTAGTAATCCCGATGTATCCCTTTGTAATTTTTTTCAATTCTTGAAATCCCGTGTTTATGTGAACCGTCCAAGTATCCTACAAGATTTGAAGACAGTCCAAGAATAAATTGCCAGCACAACGCCTGCTATGCTGGCAAGAGTCAAGACGAATGTCAGAAATCAGTGTACTTAGTGTATATGAAGAATGGGGGACTTCACTTATTCGATTTTATCTTCAAAACTATGAAAAACAAAACTTTAGATATGTGCCTACATCATAAAAAAATAGTATAAATATTATGATTCATATAGTGGGGTTTATTTACCTAAATATAAGTAAGCTATGCTGCACCTGGTGCACGATGGTGCACAATAGTATTTGATACATAAAATGATCTTATTATACAGAAAAAAATCCTCTCTGCACAACAAATGAACTAAAAAATTTTACAGGACTCATAATATAAAATATAATTATAACTGGCCTCGGTTTTCTCGTTGGCTCTCTTACTCTCCATAAAAGGTCACCTTTGCTAATATGGTGTGAAACTTCATTAGATAAAAAGGGCAGTGGTCAAAGGAACAGATTATTACGTGCTTCACTTACACTGATATAATTCATTCATGGAAGAGCAAAGATATTGCTTGAGTTATTGTACTACTTTATTTGAAAATATGATTACTTAGGCAAAGAATATTCATAATGAATAATATTTTGATGAATAATTATTTATGTAGCATCTTGATAAATTGTAAATGTTAAAATAAACTAGTTTATAAACTACATTCACCATTAAGTTATCATTGTCGATATATCGCTTACAGCATATGAACTACAGAGGTCGTCTTCAAATATTATTTATATTTGTATTTAATTTGGTAAAAGTTTAAAACAACACATGGATATATAAACCCTTTATTTTTCTTTATATTAATCTTCATACTGAATAATTAGCCTTATTAAAATTATAGGTAATGGGGATATGACCATTTCATTGTATTTAAAATATTTTAATTGTTTTCCACTAATGTAAATTTGTTATTTTAAACTTATACTATTATTGTTAACAAATTTAATTGTAACAAAGAAGGTGATAAACTTCTCTTGATCTAGATAAATATTCTAAAGAAAGTTTTAATAAATTTCAAAGGTGAAATGTTTTTGTATATTTATTGTATAAAGCTTGCCCTGCATAATCTATACTTATTTATATTATTTAAAAGTAAATCTATAAATGTAAATGGAGAGAAAGACTTTGTCACAGAAAATGAGATTGCTAATGAGAAAATTTGCACCCCACTTTCGTCTTTTGCTAATTCCTTAAGAAAGAGGAGAACTGCTTTAGGTTCTTTAATGTAAAAGGTCTTGACACAGTAATTTAAGTTATATTTGTTCTGAGAGAATTTTAATTTCTTTATCCTGTGTTTTTCTATTATAAATAAAAACCATTCCATGGCCTTCAATATTTTAATGTTTTTTATAATGTAAGTCTAAATACCATTCGTATTACTAAAATGTGACTGAGTATTTGCGTACAAATGAAAATGTTAAAGTCTTTATAGACATACATAAGGGGTTATAATGTATTATTTGATGAATGAGTTTACAAATTACTTTGTAGGTAAAAGTGAGCTAGAGTTTGTTGATTGATAAAATGTGTGTCATGGATGTTGGGGGACTACAAGGCAAGTTTTATTACAAACCATCACAGCTCGAGAGTTGGGAACCAGTAATGTATTTGACCAAACACGTTTTATTTTACAGTTTTAGGTAACCCAAGTTTATTGATGGATAAAATGTGTATCATGGATGTTGGGGGACTACAAGGCAAGTTTTATGACCAACCGTTACAGCCCGAGAGTTTGGGAACCAGTAAAACACCTGTAAGATACCTGAGTTTATTGATGGATAAAATACATATCATGGATGTTGGGGGACCACAAGTAAAGTTTTACGACTAACCTACGTATCCCAACCATTTGGAACCAGTACAAAGTTTGACCAAAACTTCTAATTTGACTGCTGTTACACGAGTTTTGTTTGATTTGGTTGCTATTTTACTAACTATTTTTTAACATTTTGAAACTTTAAAAATGTAGATAAAACACTAAAATATAGTTTAAGTGGTTAAGGTTTCAGGACTTTGAGTCTGGTTTACAAGTAGTGCAGATTAGAATTGTGGAAGTATTTTAGAGGGAATTTTTACCTTGTATTGTTCTAGTATCACTTGTATTGTACTAGTATCCCTTGTATTGTACTAGTATCCCCTGTATTGTACTAGTATCACCTGTATTGTACTAGTATCCCTTGTATTGTACTAGTATCCCCTGTATTGTACTAGTATCACCTGTATTGTACTAGTATCCCTTGTATTGTACTAGTATCCCCTGTATTGTACTAGTATCACCTGTATTGTACTAGTATCCCTTGTATTGTACTAGTATCCCCTGTATTGTACTAGTATCACCTGTATTGTTCTAGTATCACTTGTATTGTACTAGTATAACTTTTATTGTACTAGTATCCCTTGTATTGTACTAGTATCCCTTGTATTGTACTAGTATCCCTTGTATTGTACTAGTATCCCTTGTATTGTACTAGTATCCCCTGTATTGTACTAGTATCACCTGTATTGTTCTAGTATCACTTGTATTGTACTAGTATCACTTGTATTGTACTAGTATCCCTTGTATTGTACTAGTATCCCCTGTATTGTACTAGTATCCCCTGTATTGTACTAGTATCTCCTGTATTGTACTAGTATCCCTTGTATTGTACTAGTATCCCCTGTATTGTACTAGTATCCCCTGTATTGTACTAGTATCCTCTACTATGTATTAATATGTTCCCCGCACAGATCAATATTCTATGGGGAATGGGCTGGCTAAGTTTATTAAAGATATCAGAATCTCTTTTATTTTTATTCAATTGTTTATATTGCATAAATAAATATAATAACATTTGACAGTACCACCATTTGACAATATAACAGGTTATTTTCATCAATACAATAGTCATGAAAATTATATTCAATTCATACAAAAAATAGAATGGTTTTGGAATTATTAACGAAAAAATGCTTTATTTTATACTGTATTTTACATAAACTAAACAATATTTTTTATTATACTGACCACACATGTAGGTTTTTGACAAATCCGCTTGTCAATAACCCATGACATAACATATAACATAAACTGTTATAGTTAAAAATATATGTTTTTTTACTCTCTAATTACAAAAAATTTCGACATCGTGGTGTTATTTGATTAGAACAGTTTTAATTTAAATTCAATAAATGTATAAAATGTAACTGACAATTTATTTTGTATATGCAACATATGATAGAGGTAGTACGTGACCACCTACCCAACAATGTTAGAGGAAGGCCTTTTGAATTATATACATCGGCTACTACAAGCCATTTACTGAATCCTTCATTCTGTCGAGAAACGAAATCATCCTAAGCTGCCTTTCAGGCAGTTACATTCTTTCTCACATTCTTACTTATGAGACGCCGACACAACGTTGTTGGTATTTTAAGGCGAATATGAATGGTTCTATGAGTGTACGATGAGTGTGGATGATTGTAGTCTGGTTACTATCTGAGTTCAACTGTTCCTCAGAAAGGGCAATTTATTAATAGCCCAACCACCAGGGCAACTAAGGGACCTACAGCTTTACGTGGAATCCGAACCACGTAGTGCTGGTCTGATTTTCAGCTAATTGACAAGCCTGATACTCAGTTATCTCCCCCACACAACATCCGCACAATGATCACTACCCAACATGGACACCCCAGACTTCTCTAGTAGTGTCCACGCCGATAGCAACCATCAATCGGACGCCATGCCGGTATTAAGAGGACCGAGCATCCAACCTATCGCCTACAATCTCCCAAACACTTTGTCCCCATGTAGCTGGGTTACAGCACTGCGCCACCAGTGCCGACAGCTTGGTGTTACTATTGTTAAAATTGTTACTAGCAGCTTGGGTTACAATTTTAAACATTCAACATTAAACAATCAAAAGATGAGGAAAACCAATTCTTAGTATTTATTGGATGGTGGAATTGCATCATTTCTCATTCTTTTTGTTTAACGGATGAACGTGTTCTGTCTAATTTATTCAACAGAATAAAATTAAAATTAAATGAACAATCTATCTGGGTATTATTTACTTTCAACTGTTGCTTTAAAATTGTAATATATACAGCCTTAATGTATTTAGTACAATTGTGGCTTTGCCAGAAACTTGAGGGCATAGCCAATATGTGTTTAAAACCACACAGATAAAATAAAAAAACAACGGATTTGCGTTTCTTTAACATGTGAATTAAAAGGGTAGAATTGAGGGCAGGTTGGAGGAAGAATAGTGTAAATTGGAGTCAGTGAATTTATTTTCAAGTATTTAATAGCTTGAAGCCATATACTATATGAGTTTTTGGTCAATTGAATGTTAATTAAACAATTTTACTAAGTAGATTTTAGAACTAATCGTATCGTATGGCTGAACCTGTACCTCTTAAATTAATTTTAGGTAATTTTTTACATACATTTACTGTTCGATCTATCCTGTAAATATCAATTATTTTTAAAATAATATAGTGGTTAAAATATCATATGGCTGCCATTTTCAAAAACAAATTAACTGTAAAAGTAATTTTTATACTAAATAAAATATTCATTTACATTTTAACTTTCCAATTAATTCTTTATAATTAACTATAATTTATTTAACACACTAATCCATTACTTTAGACATCATATTGCCTTATATTAAATAAATTTGTAAGGATTAATATAATTTTACTGTTTAATATTTAGCTTTGATATTTATTGAAATTACTAAATATTATCGGTTTTTTTCAATGAAGATTGACAATATTTGAAAACCGTTTGGTATTCCTTAGTGTTTCAGAACAATTTCTCAAGGGTAGGCAAAGAGATATTTTGTTGTTGAAGGAGAAGACAATCTTGTTAGCGCCTACGTTTATTAATTCAATGATTTTTCTCTTTTAATTGTTATCCTGACTGTCTCTTAGACAGTAATCTCTCAGATTACTTGTGAAAATTTGTTTAAATTCAATCTTACTAAGTCATTTAAGAAATAATAAATCAACATCCATTATAAAAAAAGGGAATTAAGTATCAGAATTTGTTTTAAAACTTTAATTATTGAAAAGCTGTAAAAAGTACAAATATCTAAGATCTTTTCTAAACTAGTCCAATAGGATTTTATTTAAATATGACAGATTATTCAAACATATTTTACTATTGGGAATCAGGTTAGTAAATTGTACAATTATTTCCACGATATACATATTAACATTTAATTATAATGTTCTCATATACAGGCTTACAGTCGACAAACATGTATATTTTTAAATACTTGGAGAGTACAGTCACTTAACAGATGTAACCGTACAAAAGGTTTAAAAAATATAGCACTAAAAAGGATTTATTGAAACGTTTTGTCACATTTATACATAAAACACATAATTTTAAACAAATAATTATGAAAAGTATCTAACTCAAATACGTAAAGATTTGTTACTCTTTTCTGTTGGCTTTCTGAATATTTTTCAAAAAATCAATACATATATTTAGTATATAAAGGAAACCCTACGTACCCTCTATAGATAAAAATCCACAAAAACACAAATTTCATGTAAAATTTGATGTATTTAGGTTTTGAATCAGATATACAATCTATTTTTTGTTTGTTAGCTTGTTTTTTGCTTTTTTTTTTGTGTTTTTGTAACGTATTCTTTACAGATGCATCCTTAACTCGCAACAACATCGTTGGAGAGTTTTATAATATATTTGGTATTATTGATCCATGCCCAGCATTCCTTCAAAACAAAATTAAATGGTAATTACTGTCGTTGCAAGGGATTTTTAATGGATTATAGATTTTTTTGAGTTGTAAAATACTTATTTAATCACAGGTGAAAGGGTTTTGTAAAACATACTGTCTCAAGGAAGAGAAAGGAGTTTGATAAATTATTCACATCTGTCCACTTTCCCAGCGACAATACGTATAGGCATGCTTTTCCTGGTTGTAGCATCGCTTCTTGTGTATATGTAGTTATCAATTGGACTTTATCATCAGGTGGTATATCAGTTCCTTATATATATTACTATTATTATATCTGTTTATTTTCCTAAGCAATAGAACTTGAACAATATACAACAGTCGTTTATACTTCCTCATGTATTTCCAAAACCTCTTTATTAAATCACTTTATTCCTTTTTCCTATTTTCTGAACATTTAGACCTTACAGTACTAGTTACCTGATAAAATGTACTATTTATAACGTTTTTCTAGAAGCATGGCATACATGACATGGTTTATTCTTCCGAAATGTTAAAAAGAATCTTTTTACACTGTTTAAAGTCTTCCGGGGTTTCTGTTATCCAGTTTTCCTCAATTTGCTTCAGCTGTCTATGTTAAAAAACCTTTTTGGTAATACATTTTTATTACATGCACTAATCGCAATAAACATTAGATAAAATTGGTAAAATGGTCGGTTTATCGGAATATATTATGTATTTTGTAAGAGACAGAGTGTAACATTCATTTTCTGTTTTAAAAAGTGTTATATATTCAAAATAAATTGATGGATTTATTTTACTAACTTATTTGTCATTTGAAAAAAACTGTAGATTACCTTTAGTTAATAATAAAATATAACAATTATTATTATTATTTTATGGAAAAACCCAATATAACAGTGATTTTTCAGTGTCACTACTATATTCTTATATTTAATGTAGGTAGACACGATACACTCTTCTACAAATGGGAACAGCTGATCTATGTTGATGCTATCTATAATTGTTTACTGCTGACTAGCTGCCTTCATCAGCACTGTGGGGAGTTCAATTGGGCCAATCGGTCATTAGGGATTCGGTCATCAGCACGGGCTAATGGGATGAAGATGTTAAGCTCCGGTAATTTGCCCTCTGACGTCACGTTAAATCTGTTTGTGCTAGATAAATGAATTGGTCATATAACAAATGCTTGTACACGATTTTCATACGTTCACTTAAAACTTACTCACCAATTCAAATAGCATAAAACATAATTAGTAGAATTTTCTTCATTCATAATATTTATACAAATAGACGTCACCTATTGCTAGTATAAAATCTATACAGACTTTATGGTGATCGATTTTAGTAAACTCACAAAGAGGGACTCACAGAGGAACTATTTTGTAACTATTCTGTAATTTTTTTTTCGTGCAACGCTCATTTATATAGAATCACTGTCAACTTGCAGAATGTTAAATAAGAAATTTAGTATTTATTGAACTTTAATATGACTTTCGAATTCGTTACAGTAACATAAGCTTTCTATAAATACTATACATGTACTTTTATACAATTGATATGTACAAGTCTAGTTGTTTCAGCAATATGAAGACAACTAAATATAGCCTAAATAATTCTGAAGTATTAAATGGTGATCTTATAAACCTGGAACTAACACCTGTGAAAATAACAATCAATATTAATTATTATAGTGAATCAGTACTAAAAATAAACATCTATCATTTATAATCTACAATTAATTAACAATAACAACAGAATAATAATAACAATACTAACAGTAACTGACAAAATATAACATCAAATAATAACAACAAAACAGTTGAAATATAACAAATGAGACAACAGGAAATATAATTTGCAATGAACTCAGCCAAAACACGAACTTAATAAATATTTAAAATGGGCCAAGCAGACAATTAAGAGTGAAAAAAATTGCTGACAAATATTTGATTTGTGAGTGCAGATGCATAATTATGTTTTGTAGATAGCTATCAGCATGTAATATGCTAATTACAGAAACTATGTATAAACTTAAAGTGTATAAAAAGACCCCCATTACACGCTTTTGTACATCATCAATTGTATTTTAATATTTAGTTGTACACGCATTTGATTGTCTGTACTAAGTTGCTTTAAATCAATAAACGTTCGTTTTAGAAGTCCCAGAGCAGTAGGCAGTACCTAAGAACATTAAGCTCTGGTTTATCTGCTCCAACCTAAATTCTATTTTCCACACTCCTCTTGGTTGGTTTCGTAGTCTGAATACAAAAATCTCTTAAAAACAGTCGGGGGGGCGTTTTTAGATTCCCTCTAAAATACATACGAGATTAAATTTTTACTTATCAGAACCCTGTTATTATATATCGTCTAAACAATATTTATATCTTACAAAAGGAAGATTACAGTGACTACTCTACGGAACGACTATTATACATTTCAAGTGTAATGAAAAGCTGCAACAAGAGTCATTTCAACAAGTGTGACTGAAAACAATCTACTGAAACCTGTTAATTGTCATTAGATGGGTTGAAAACGGGGCGATTAAAATGAGGACGGACCAGTGAAGCGTTCAGATAAAAGGGCTGCATGTTTATTCATGATTTCATCCACCTTAAATCTGGTAGGAGCTTTTCCTCTGTATTTTTAAAGCACAAATATGGGTTTTCATAAATATTCAAAGTAAGATGTATATCTGCCATTTAGGAGGATTTTATTTATTAAATAATTTGTTAATTTATTAAAACTAACTGTTTTCTAACAATATCATAATTTATTTAACATGCCAAACTAAATAGAGTATCAGGGAAAATTATTAGAAAATGGTTTATCCTTTATTTAAAAAAACCTTATCATATATTCCAGTTATTACCACGAAATAGTTGGTATTTGGTAAAATGATTGTAATGTTATTTATTATAATACAGTTTTTTGAAAAATATTCATATGCTAATATGCAAAAAAATTATTAAAATAATACAAATTATAATACGAACCTTTTCCGTTACTTCACTAAGACTACTTGTTTTATCACAATTACGGTTAAGTTAGGTCGGGTTAGGTCAGGTGGCTACTAAAGTTGATCACAAACTTGTAGATCCAATTATTGACTTACCGTCGAATACGCTGTCCGTGTGTACGTTCTTGGAAAACAATAAGATAAGGCCAGCAATATCAGATTCCTAATGGATAAGGAATAGGCCTACCACAGTGGACGTAAACATGATTGGGGGACAGTTTTTAGAGCAATTTAATATTTATCAAGCGGTAGTGAACTAGTGGAAAGAAAACAAGTAGCCTAGTGGTAGTGAATTAAAGAAAAATTCAATGTACGTATTATTGTTTAGTATTATATTGCTAACAGTGAAAATTATTAATTTAGAAATATATTATTTTTTATACAGATAAAATAGCCCTTTTACATCATGTTACACATTTAACACGACACATAACATAAAATAATGATTATGAATTACTAGTTTTAATTCGTCGACTCTCTTATTCTCTACAAAAGGTCACCTTTGCTAATACAGTGTGAAACTTAATTAGATAAAAAGGGCAGTGGTCAAAGGTAGGGATTATTACGTGCTTCTCTTAACACGCATAATTCATTCATGGAAGAGCAAAGATTCTCGCTATCAGTAACTAGATTACTTTATTTCAACAAACTGATTATGATAATTAAATAAATATTTATAATCTCATCAAATTGTACAATACTATATTATTGATGAATATTGCCAATATCCCCCATTTTATTTGTACATTGCTCTAAAACGTTCAAGGCTCTAAATCATATATTTGTTGACATATGGCCAACTTATTAGGGCTTGTTCAAACATTTTTTTAATTTCTAATTTTATGTTGTACAAATTTAAACATATCGTACCAAGTGTTAGCACAGAGAAGAAATAAACAGTGATCGCATCTTAGGCGTTTCTGTGGCTATGAAAAAACAACCAGTTTTTCTGTTCTCTTTTTGCTGTTATGTATAAAACAATCACTATTTACCTAACAATTTTATTTATGTAAGTCTATGCAACTAAATTTCAGTCATACATTAGTAAATTTATATATGACTAGTAATTTATGTATAAAATAAATACATACATTTGTAAATACGCATGGAAATACTGCAAAAATATTTAATATTTTATTTTATTTTTACTTTTACAACTATTTAAATTACTAATATACGATACATCGTTTAAAGATACTTTTGAAAGCAGGTTAACTTAATTTTTTATAAATTTAGTTGGCTTATAGAATTTAAAATTTCAGGTTAAATGGAAAAAGAGACCTGAGTCCCAACTTCAACTGATTAAATAAAGACATTTTTCATTTCTTTTCAAAAACTTTTTAATATTTTTTTTACTTATAGAAATAAATTCTCTAACATCAATAGTCTACAAACTTTTTAACAAGATTCTAATCATTAACGATCAATAATGTTAGGATAACAAATTTACTACCAGTTTATTTAAAATATAGAGGAAAATATTTCAAACATACTTAATATTTTTGCTAATTGTAAAATCAAATAATTTTCAAGAAAGAGTGGTATTTTTTAGTATAAGTACATTGAATTAGGTTGAGAATTCATATTGAAAACCTTATTATTTATTTAGTATGGGAATATAATAAATATTCTTTGAAATTAGGAAATTATATAAAAGTGTTTTTTACAACTAAATTATCGTTTAAAATTAGAGTTGTAAAATCGTATTAAAACTCAAGCACTTAAGGGAACAAAGAGATGGTGCTAGAGTTACAGAGGCAACAAACAACGACCCTTACAGAAAGTCTCATTTCTCATTATAGAAAAATATAAGTAAGAATGATAGCATTTCAGATTAATTTTACTTTCTCCTACATGCGTTAGCATACGGAAAGAATTGTGATCGTCGAAAATAACTTTGTTTACAAGTTGGTCTAAAAATCTATTTTAAGGTTCCATGATTCCAAAAACTGTTTTTTTTCGAAAAAAATGTGTGTGTCTGTGTGTATGTGCAGTTCGCTGGAGACCAACAAAAGATGGATCAATTTTTATGAAATCTGGTATGTATTTGTATTTAGCCAATATCTCTAGACATTTTTTAACTTTTTTAAATTTTAGTTTTTTTATTTGTTTGGACAAAAACATACAAAAATAGAATTTTCAAAAAACTGCTCTAACGATTTTGATTAAATCTTTAGTTAATATGTGAATTACAATATAAATGAATTTAGCAAACACCGCATGTTTTTAACTTGACTAATTTTTTAGTTATGACAAAAAATCTTATTTGGGAATCAAAGTGGTCATTTTCAAAGTTTTGATTGTTTAGTGTTTAATATGGGAGAGGGTTTGTGCCAATTCTTTGGAGCCGTTAATATAAACTGGATTACGTAATCTATTTTTGGTATGAATTATTGTAGTATGAATTGTAATAAAACAATTATTCACCAAAACATCACATTAAACTACCTTTTGGCCATAATTACTGTTTAAAGACAGCATTTATCTGAAACTTCAGTATAAGTGGTGCATTTACTATTTAAATACATTTATATATTTAGAATTTATAAAATAAACCATTGAAAGGTGTGAGCCTAAATAACAGTAATAAAAAGTTTGTGGATATAATAAATAGGACCCTGTTGTAGGATACCTAAATAATAAATGTTTACAAAATTTGAATATAAGTTCTTATTAAGTTATGGTCCTTTTATATAAAATAAAATAGCCTTGCAGCCTTTAGTCCTAGACCTTAATCTCCACATCTGGACTTGGGAGAGCTTGTAGCCAGCGGGCTAGTGCGTCAGGACTTTTTGTTCGAGTTCGCACTTTGAATGTTAGTTTTAACTGTAATAATCACACCCTTACTCTATCTTAGATTGCCCATCAAAGATAATGTTTTATCAGAATCACCTGAGTAAGATTTTTCATATAATTTACTTGCAGATCATGGAAATACAGGTCTTATATATATATATATATATATATATATATATATATATATATAATAATTTTTTTTTATTATTGTATATGGTTATTACTTACCTAGCCTTATTGCTTACACTCATACCTGTTCAGTAATAATAACATTTCCACTTACCCACAGTTGTACAGGTTTTATGAGCCCACCCCAACCTGTACCTGTACAGTGGTAATGGTCCCCCCATCTCGAAATTCATTTGGATATTTGATCCCACATATGAACTTATTACAGTAAATAAAATAACTCACGAACATTGCAATTATTTGTTAGTATTTTTTGTCCATTTTCATGTCTTGACAAATCCTAACATTGATTAATATTTCAAAATGTTTATTATATTAACATGCATTGTATTAGTTTTACTAAGCGCTTTGTAAATTAGATAGCCCTTACAGTAAGTATAGGCTTTCTTTAGTGATCCAAATAAATATATAAACTTTTTAATTGTAACAAAAGTCAAAAATATATATTATTTGTCATCTGTCAGTGTTACTACTATATTGTTACTTTTTATTTAGACACGATTTCACTCTTCTACAAATGAGAACAGCTGATTAGTGTTGATGCTATCTATAATTGTTTGCTGCTGAATAGTTGCTCACATCAGCACTGTGGGAAGTGCAATTAGGCCAATCGGTCATTAGGGATTCAGTCATCAGCACGGGCTAATGGGATGAAGATGTTAAGCTTTGGTAATTTTCCCACTGACGTCACGGTTATCGTGTTTGGGTACTTGAACAATTAGTTAAACAAGTACACGATATAAAGGATTTGTATACGTTCACTAAATATTTACTCAAAAATGGAGTAACTTTATTCAAATATCATGAATTACAATCAGTAGAATTTTCCTCAAGTCAAAATATTTCTACAAATAAATGCCACACATCACAAACTATTACAACATATAACATTTACAGATTTTATAGTGATTGATTTTGGTAAACCTTGCTAGACCAGAGAGACTTACAGAGGAACTATTTTGTTGTTATATTATAATAGTTTAATTTCATTGGTTGTAAGTTAATTTGTATTGGTTCCAATTGTTATATGCTAATCAAGAAACCATTTTATATATCGAACTTTAATAAGAGTTTCTTATGCTATACAATACCTCAAATGTTCTATAAATCCCTAAAATTGAATCTTTATACCAGATATTTGTAATGTTCTGAAGATTTAATTTGCACTATGATTTTATTTATAAAATAATTAGCTACAATTTAAAGCTTTTAAGGATAAGAACAAAACATCTGAATCTTACAAAACACTCAACTTTAACTTAGGTATCGTATTTATTTATTAGTATGGCTCCGATCGTACAGATAAGGGGCATACAGTAGTCATTTTCACTAATAACCAAGGCCGTAGCCAGGAAAAATTTTCGGGGGGGGTCCAGGTCAGGGTCAGGACAATATTGATTCTCATTTAAATTAAACCCTTCTAACACTAATTTTCATGGTTATTTTATAAATGTTAATTTTGCCTATAATATTATAGAATGTTAACTATTTAGTTTAAGTAGAAATTTTATTTTCATTTTTAAATTTTCTTATATAGCCTAATATCAAAATAAAAAAATAGAATAAAATTAAATATTAATTGGTACCTTTATTAAAATCAAAGAGATACAGTAATCCATTACCACTCAACAGTATTGATTAAATGATTATTTATAAGAAAGTGGGAAAAGTAAGAGAAAATTAACCATTAAACAACCAAGTTAACTTTCATTTTTTATATTTTACTATAAATTAAACAGCACTATGGTTAAAACAAAAGAAAACGGTTACAACACAAATTGTAATCTTCTGCTGTGTTTTGAAACAAAAATGTCTATAACTTCTTCTGTTTGTACTCCTGTGAACTGACATCAAGGCTAGTCCACAAAGCCGGTCTTGACCACTGGCGTTTCTCAAAAATGTCTTTAATCTCCTGAGTGTTGAGAATGTTCGTTCTGGCGTGCACGTGGTTACTGGGAGAGTTGAAAATATTTGTAGAAGCTTGAAGATGTTCGGGTAAAAGTCTTTGTTGCATTCTGAAAGAGCTTCAATAGCACTTGATGGACGATCACATTCTGCCTGCTTTTCCCAATAAATCTTCCACAAACCAAACTCAGCTTCCAGTAAGTCCATGTCAACTTTATTCTGGTAAATCTTCAAGTATTCCAAATCCAAAACATTAGAAGTCTTGCAACATACAGACGGCAACAACGTGTCCAAAGCCTGGAAAACTCCTTGGTGATCCAAGGATCGTCCTTGCAGCTGATTGGTAAAATCGTCAAGCACTGGAATCGCCATTGCAATGCTAAAATATTGCTCTGGATCTGAAGTTTGTATGTTGCATCGGTTGCGCTGTGATGCATTGACACGAGGAAGCTTGATCTCTTCACCAAAATCAGATAGTAACAATTTAGCTGTCTTGAAAATTCGAGAAAATTCCACCTCAATGTTTTTTCGCATACTTTGAAAGAGGTCCACTATGTTTCCTACATGATCTGTTGCAGACTTTAAATCACAAAGCGGTGACTGTAATACTTTGCAAAGAGTCACAGTATGTGAAAACACTTTAGCTATGAAACATAAGCTAATAACAAACTCCCCACAAAGTAAAGCTCTCACAAATGATTACGCTTTTGACGACGTATCCATGTCTTTGTCACTGCTTAGGTCTTCCAAGGTGGCAATAATTGTTTTGAAGAGTTCCCGAAATTTAAGTAGGCTGTTATGGTTCTCAACCCACCTAGTTTCACACATCGATGTAAGTGTTTTCCATTGTGACTCAGGGTTTTCTGTTTTAATTTTCTCTCTCAGCAAACCCATTCTTTTAGGGGAGCTTTTGAAAAAATTTATCACCGACTTGACCATTCCTACACAATTTCTCACACTCTGTAAGTTGCATGAGTGACATAGAGCCAGGTTCAACGAGTGTGAGCAACAATGTATGTAGAGGGCTTCTGGGTACTGTTTTTTATCAAAGCTTGGACTCCGTTAAAAGAACCTTTCATGACAGAGGCGCCATCATAGCCTTGACCCACCATATTCTTGCAATCCAGGCCTAGACTTGACAAAAATGAAATTATAGTATCAGCTATCGATTGGGCATTTGTGCCTTTAAGCTGTGTAAATCCTAAAAAATCTTCTTTTGTCACATGACACGTTTCCTCTTGTTTTGTGTAACGTACACAGAGAGAAAGCTGTTCAGTTCCTGATATATCTGCAGTTTCATCTGCCAAAATAGAAAATACTCCAGCTTTGGCAATATCTTTGACGATTTCTTTTTGAATTACTTCTCCACATATAGCAATCAGATCATTCTGTATTGTTGGGCTCATGTACGAAGCATTTAGGGACATATTTCTAGTATGTTTAATAAGTTTTTGGTCCCCGCATTTCACTCTTAACCTTAACAATGCTCTGAAGTTCCCATCGTTAACTGAGGGTTCTTCATCATTTGGCTTTATTGGCCCTGAGTCATTGGTTCCTCGTAAAGCTAGTTCCTGCCGTCCACAAAACTTAATTGTATCTACTATAGAAGCCAGCATCTCTCGGTTTTCCTGCACTTGTTTCTTCCTAGCTAAGTCTACTTGATTTCTTATGTCACGATTAGGGTTGTTTGCAACACTGATGAAGTTACTTCCTGATTCCATTGCTGCTTTATGATTGACACATTTATCCTGATGATTTTTGAAGCATTCCAAGGCATCCTTCCAATTCCTATAAGGTTCTTTTACGAGTAATCTCAACTTTTGATGCCCACCTTTACCAGCTGTATCCTTTGCAAACAATACACAATATTTACAAAGTGCTCCATCATTCTTTTTTGAATAAACAAGCCATGGGAATTTTTGCAGCCACTGACTTTGGAATTTTAGATTTCTCTTACCGCTAGTAGGGAATTGAAAAGATGCATCTGGTACCCACGGATTACACAGTAGTTTTAATTTTGTTTCAGAATCAATTTTTTCAGAAGGGATGTTGAGATACCTTCCTAAATCAAGGGTATTTTCACCATCACAGTTAGCTTCAACGCTGTCAAAAATATTAATATTGTCTAATGGCGAAGCTTCCATTTCACTCGAGGTCCCTGCAACTGGCTCAACTGGCTGTTTCGGCATTGTATCATTATCATTCGAAGCATCAGATTTCTTGACTTTACTAAAAAATGTCAATAAGGGAACCTGCGAAGTCGTCCGTTTAGCCATTGTGCCTCTGTTCCCTAAAAAAAATAAACTAAATTAAAAATAAATTTGAATATCAAATGTGCTTTTTCGTCACACTGCATTAAAAACGGCTCATTTCAATACATGATTTCCGGACGTAAAGAGGCTCTTTTTATACCTAGGAATAAACAGCTGATGTACTCGATACCAGCTGACTCTTTTTGCTCCTAGATCCTAGACTCCTAGGAGCAAAAAGTCAGCTTACTTTTTGGTCCTAGGAGCAAAAAGTCAGCTGGTGACGAGTAAATCAGCTGTTACATTATTGTAGTTTATTATTAATTGCTTTAAAATTGTAACTATCGTCTGCAAACTAATGAAATTGCTGTATGGGCAATACTATATGGGATGAAAACCTTTGTGGTAAACTGTAGTTTTGCTAAGAATTTACCTTATATTTGTGCAGTATGACGAAAAATATAGTTCAACACACGGAACAAAAGTGGCTTTTTAATCCTCGCTCATTTTCCGACCTCGGCTCCGCCTCGCCCGCTAAACATGAGCTCGTATTAAAAAGCGTCACTTTTGCTCCTAGTGATGAACTATACTATTATTTTAATTCTTATGTCGCTCACAATCTTTTTGTTTCAATTTCAAACCAATCAATTTGTACCGATATCAAATTAAAGTAATAAAATTTAATTTAATAAATACGATAGATTTAGTAAGTTAAGAAATGTGACAGTAAAACAAGAAATTATTATTATTCGGGTACAGATTGGTGTTTCTAGCAGGAAAGCTTTATTAAAATATATTTTAATCATTATCATGGCACTAAGCCTACTGGCCTATGTCTACGCCAACGGCCTTTTGCAAGAGAGATACACAAACACTTTTAAGGGAAAGCGGTCCAAACCCATCAAATGTTATATTTATATGACATTATATGTTATATTTATTTAATGACACATTTATTTTTTACGGTTTACGGTATGCCTAACATAAATTAATTGGGAAATATGTTAAGTGAAAAATACACTTACCTTTCTGTCTTTTTGTAAAATTTGTCTTTAGTCAGCAGATCAACACTTCTCACAATCACTGGCCGTTACATCTTGACCTTTATCATCATGTTCACAGTCACAAACTACAATCATCCAAAGAACTACGACACTAAACTACAAAACTGATAACAGTTACTGAAACATTGCATAAGGTATGACCGAGTGTGTGGCCCTGACATTCACAAGAACTAGACTGAAAACTGATCTCGGTTTGGTCTGGTGTGTACGCGTGAAGGGAGGGGGTGGGGGTGGCGGTGCATGAGTCATGGGCAATTTTTGGACCGCACCGCCGAGCCGGTGCGCCGCCACCCGTCAGTTTGTACAGTGACGGCAAAACACGGACAAGCTCACAACCCACAAGCGTCCAGGGTAGTAACCTCCCTCCCTCCATCCTTGTAATACCTAATCATGGATTGTATGTTGTAATTTGTAAGCATTGTAGTATCATTCAAATCTAAATATTACCAAGCATTAGGCCTAAGCACGGAAATCCACAATGATGTTATATACTCGTATATTACTGGATTCTCTGTTTTGCGATTATTTTATAATTTAACTTGTACCTTGATTAATTTTCACTACTAGTAAAATTTCGGGGGGGGGGTTTTGACCCCCTAACCCCCCCTCTGGCTACGGCCTTGCTAATAACATTGATTGTTCCTCAGGAAGAGCTTTTAATTAATAGCCCAATCAATATTCACTGCAACGAAAGGCCCCACAGCTTTACGTGGAATCCAAACCATTTAGTTTTGTCTTATTTATTATATAGATATTTATTGTTCTCTCACTTTCTTAAGCTTTACAACTTTGCTGTTTGTATGTTTGCTTATTTTGACTTAATATCCTATTGAATCTAGAAGCTACGTCTTGTATTCTTCTACGTAAGTCCCTCAATCACTTCTGGAAGTCTGACATCACGTTTTCCTTTAAGGAAATGGAGATTACTTTTCTTTTTCCATAACTAATACCTTTCTTGCTTTCCATAACTAATCCATTCCTTTATATTAATGTTTCATTTTCCAAAACTAAATATCCATGCACAAAACTGGCAAACATTAGGGCCACATTTCTCAGGCAATTTTCACAACTGAAAAATAATCATCACTCATCTCATTTATCATCATTAAACCATCGCTGGTTTGGAAATAAGATACGTAAATTCTACTTTGTTATAAATGAAATCACTCAAACTGTATTACACCAAAACAAGTTTAACTTGTTAGTGCATCCACTTACAATGGTTCATGTACGAAATCATCTCTGACTGTTTTTAAATAATTAACTTAAAGGTATTGATGGTACATAAAGGGGAAAATCTAATAGTATGCTTATAAGTTTACTCATGAGACTTAAGTTATATGTATTAAACATGAATAAAGTTTAATATTAATTCCACTAATGACAAACCAAGCTAAATGACAATAATGATCTATTTAGTCCCAGCTTCAATGGATTTAATCATAAGTTAATGAAAGCTACCTCACTTCAATTTATATTATTTTATATCGCTTTACAGTAAGTGCGATGTTTTGTTTTTATAAATATTTATTTTATATATAATCTGTGTATTAGATGCGTTTGAAATTTGAACCAGGGTAACATTTATTTTTTTATATAGTTTGAAAACAATTATACATAATTCACTATCACTAAATTTCCTCCTTTACTCTCTGGCTGCCCAAATAGTGATTATATTATATGTAAACAAAAAAGGGAATTACATGAGTAGGTAGTTTATTTAACTAATTTTTATCTTTCTATTACTCTTATAAAACTAAATTATATATGTATATTATATTTAACTTATAATATACATTATAAACCATTTAGTTAATTTCACACTACTTACATAGAAGTTCGAAGACATTTAACAAATATTTCATTATCTTCACAATCGTCGGGGATGTATTTTTTTAAGACTATCAAAGTGTTTGGGATATATATTATTTTCTCTAAAATATATTAAACTCTGAATTAAAAGGAAACTGCACGTATCTATGCACATCTAAGGAGAAACATATTTATAGTAGTTTGATAAAAAAAAGGAAAAGTATCCAGATGAATATCGATAAATTTATTTTATGGACTAATGTTTGCAATTAATTAAATAACTATGTAGTTGGCCTACAAACATAAAAACAGGTTTAAATGTTACACATCCATTATAGTTACGAATTAATTTGTTATAGTTTTAGACTATTTAAATACGTAGCCAAAGGTCCAATTCCCCATGTAAATTTGATGTATTCAACAAATGTTTATCAAACAAATTATAATGAAATGTTACTTTGCAATGTCTAAGTGGTTGCCAATTTCAATACGGCAGACACGATCCATCCATCATGTGAGGGACGACAGCTGGGAAAAAGTTTTTCTGTGGTGAAATGTTTTCCACGCATCAAACATTTCCCAACCGATGAAAGTTCATATTTTAACTCTAACACATTACTCTGCCTCAGGCATTTGCGTGAAACTGGTGAGTTGAAGTTTGATTCTGATAAAAACTTGACTGAAAATAAAATCCTTTAGAACTTTTTATTGATTCATTTATAATCTATGCCATAATGCGCGTAAATAATTATCAACATGTAGCCATAAATATTGTTAAGTTAAATAAACAAAGATTGCTAAGTCACAAAAGTAAAACACACAGGCAAACATTTAATATTCAAAAAGATGCTAAGGATTTAAATTGGTGTTATTTAATTTGATTTCTAAAAATTCTTCAATACATGCTGAAACTATTAAAAAAAGAATAAAAAATTATAAAATATAAAATAGTCGATAGTAAGTAATTATGACTTTATGGCAAGTTAATATTACCTATATTTTAATGATACAAATATAGTAGATGTAATTTATAAAAATGTATTATGCTACACATATATTAGATAGTGTAGTATAAATCTATCTTTCACTGAACACGTTTACCGTCCTCAGACCAGAGAAGTTCACAGAGGAATGGAATTAAGTTTAAATCACTACTTATGGCTTGCATTAATGGTATAGTTTTATTTTTTTTATTTATTTTTTTTATCTTATGTTGCCACTAGTGCTGTACCTCCACTACAAAGGAACAAAGTGCTGTGGACATTGTAGGTGATAGGTTATATGCTCGGTCTTCATAATACCAACACGGCGTCCACTCAATGGTTACCATCATCGTGGATATTACTAGAGAAGTCTAATTTGTCCATATTGGGTCAAAGTCAAGGTTTAGATTTTGAGTAGGGTAGAGAACTGACTGTAAGGTGTGTCACAAACCCAACAATCAGACCAATAATGCGTGGTTCAGATTCCACGTAAATATGTTGGTGTCTTAGTTGCCCTATACAGTACATTGGGCTACTAATAAATAGCTCTTTCTGAAGAACGTTCAACCTTAGTTAGCGACAATGACTCTACTCCTCGCTCCGCCTCTCATATTTGCCCATATATCTGATCGACATCTTGTAAATGGTAAATGAATATTGATATTGTAATGGCGGTGATAATGGATATTACAAATATTATTTATTTCTATTAACCTGTTAAGCATTGCTTATTCTCACAAATTTATCGCAAGTAGTTAACAGCCCAATATATAACATTTTTAAACAAATATTATTGGAAACCTATGGTTATGCCTGTCAAATTCATTTTATCCAGATGGAAATGTAATGTATTGTTTGCGAAGGTCAAATAATAGTTCATTTTGAATAACTTTGTAGAAAGTATGTCCTATTTGTAAAGGACAATTACAGACATAAATGTCTGTATTTTAATGTAATATTTTGTTGTGTCGTCAAACATGAATTCAACATTTAATATCTGACAAACTGCGTAATTTTTAAGTGGAAAGTAATTAATTTAATTTTTAAGGTCTGTTTAAAATGTAAGTCCCTACTAATATTTTGAAAACTGAAAAAAACCCCTATAAAATATTCCATAGAAGATTCGACACAATACGTTCTAGGTGAAGAAGTATGCTGTCAAACAATACATGTTGGATTTTCCTTTGGTTTTTTACTGAGTTACCTGGAACTAGATTTTGGCGTGTTTTAATATTGCTTCTCCCACAAAAATCCAGGCTAATAATGTTTCATATTTCACTGGTAAAATGTTATATACGTGGTGTTTTTGTAAATAACTTTTTCACTGTCCTAAATATGTAAAATATTTTGTAAACGTTATTTTACAAATTAAGTTATTTAGTTCAAACAATACATTCAGCTTAATTGATTACAATCTATTGATTAAGTTACTTTCATATTTCACTTTAGTTAGTTCATTTATTATAGTTATTTTATGTTGTGTTTAAGAAATAAATAGCCTAAACAAAGGTTATGTTATATAATAAACACGTTTATGTGTAAAAATAAATCATATCTAGGGTATTAATATTTAAGGTGTGTGTGATAAGCTACTGGCAGGAGTACATATAACGTTGAGTGAACATGTGGGCTAAGTTAGGGTGATCCAGTAGTTATTAATTTATTTATTTTTCATGCTTAAGACGGCAATTGTCAAGATATGGTTAAACATTGATTTAGAATGAGTGTGATGAGTATAGATGAATGAGTGTAGTCATTGTTACTATCTTAGTTCGACTTACTTCAGAAAGGACTATTTATTAATAGCCTTATAGCCAGGGTGACTATGGGACCTACAAATTTACGTGGAATCCGAACCACTTAGTGTTGGTATGATTTTCAGCTAACTGACAAGTCTGACACTCAGTTCTCTTCCTACACAACATATGAACCTTGACTACCACCCAACATGGATACTCCAGACCAGTAGCCGAGTAGCCTAATGTGTCCTGACTTTAAGCCTGGGTTAGCGATAGTGCAGGTTCGAATCCTGAATCGGCTGGAAAATGTGATCAGTATTATTCGCCCTTTTCTGTACTGGTATTCTCCCTTATTCGGTTTGATTAAGTTCCTTGTCGTGAATAAATGGACAATAAGCTTAACTCGAGTGCATTATTGTTACTTAACTGAATTTTACAATTTCAAAAATACATTATTGTATAACAATATATGTAAATACTGAGAATATATATAACTTAATCTGTAAATACAAAAGAAATACAAAAAAAAAAAAAAATATATGGAAACGTTATCAATCAACAATACACAGAGCATATCACAGAAAATGTTTAACTTGTCCAACCGCGTGTTGTTTTCCCACCTCACCACTTACAGTGTAGCAGGAACCCATAAACCATTCTACTTGCCTATGAGAAATGGACAGAGTAAGGTAAAAAAGAATCCACAACTCTTTTAAAAAAACATTATTGGCCTTGGGAATTTTCTAACCCTATTATTTTAAAAAGCGCTCCAATCACAATTGTTTAGCACATACTTGAACCACCCACTTTGTGGTTTTCCAATATGTCTCTAAATACTCGTAATTTAGTGAACCCTTTTTCAAACCACGCGCCTAACTTAGTACCTTTCTGAGCAATAACTACCCTAAATAAAGGGACAACCTTTCCTAACAGTAAAATTTTACGTTCCATAACGTATCAGCAGAGTATAAAAAACTTTTCTTACTAACTCCTCCCAAATAAATATAATGAAAAGTAATACAGTATACTGTATCTCATGAATTAATGCTATAAAAGCAAACCAGCTTTATGTTTGAGTATCAGATGAACGGTAAAACCACCATCCCCCCCCCATGTCAACAGATAGTTAATCATGATTGGTGAAATTGTTGGAGATTTACAATATTTTAGTATTTCAGAAAACAAACATGACAGGTATAAAACTTTGTTCGTCTTCATGCGTTACTAACCTAGTTTACATTTAAAATACTTTTTTTTTCATTCTTCGACAACCCCCTAGTAGTTTACTTAACTGTACTTTAATTAATTAACGGGCTGAAACTGAATAATTATATGGTATGGTTGACTGATCAGAGAGTAACATCTTTTTATAAAATATCACATATAACACAATTCAGAAAATATACAGGGTTGTGGTGTATAGGCAACAATTGAGATATGAAAAAGTAATAATTTTACAGCAGACTTTAAATAGGGAAGATTAGTTTTTTTTTGCTCATTACAATTACGTAGTTCAAATTTTTAAATTCTGTCGCCATTTTCCAATATGGTGGTCAACTCTGAAATGTCTTATGCAGAACCTAATTTTTATTGTGTGTTTAGGTTAAACTGGTGATGCCGGAGACATAATTACTTTTGGTATTATTTTTATATACTTAACTGATTAGCCACTAGGAGCGCTGAAATTAAAAAAAAACCGTATATCAACAATTATTAAAGAGGTTACCAATTACAAATAATTAAGCTTAACTCGAGTGCATTGTTACTTAATTGAATCTTACAATTTCACAAATACATTATTGTATAACAAAACATGTAAATACTGAAAATATATATATATGACTCAATTTATAAATACAAAAGAAATACAAAGAACAAAATGTGGAAACTTTATCAATCAACAATACACAAAACATATCATTTAACAGAAAAATATTTAATTTGTCTAGCCGCGTGCTGTTTTCCCACTCCACCACATACAGGGGACCAGGAACTCATACATCACAGGCTGCGCAACGGATGTTAAAGACGAACTGAATTCCCGTAGCACTGTAGCAACCAGATACGTTATGAGTGGTGGGGGAACTCCCTCCAAATGAAACATAGGTGGACTGGGGCTGGTGATTGATGGGTGGGGAAGGTTATATTTAGTTATGTAAAATTACTCACGATTTTTAAAAATTCTGTTCTGAAAAAAGTTATTGTTAGTATAATAACCAACCATAATCTATATGCATGTAGTTTTCACGTAGTTTGTTAAGTGCCAAAGATTTAATTGATTAAAAAAGCAAATTGTAAAATTTAGGTCAACGTACTTTTGTACCAGTAAAAACTGTGCGTTAGTTCCTCAAAAGTGTTGAAGAGTTGAAAATCACACTCATTTTTACAATCTTGAATACGATAGTTCAATGCCAACAAATAACTTCCAAAATTAAGATATTAGTTAAATTGAAAACTAAATTTTATTACTTGGGTACCATCTCATTACAATAATGTAACCCTCTGTCATTGAAAATTATTATTATATTGATTTTGTAAATTATTATGTAACATTGAACGTTTATTGACAATTTAGTCATAAAATATTCTATTACTTGTTGAATTAAATTAAAGTTATTAGGTTAATGAAAGTGAACTGTTATGACTAAACAGGTTTTAATAATTTAGTATGTAGTGATAAAAAATTTAAAAATAAATTTTAACAAGACACAATTTAAACCTAAATTCTCGGTTGGTGCTTTGTTTTAGTTGAATAAGTAACCAACGTTTCGTCTACGCTGCAATGGAAATGTTCAGGTATACATTTACATAGAAGGCAGAATCATTTTTCATTCCTATATGGATGTTGACTTCATCTCAAATGGCCTATAGCAACTTGGATTAACCGTAGAGATTGATCATTGGATTAACCTAAAGATTTTTTAACCCATGTTTACACAAACTGCTTGAAAGTAAGACGAGAATAAAATGGCTGTCAAGGCTTGAGTAAAAATTAAAAATGATAAGGAAACCTGAATCTCAATATATAAAATCCAAAAACGAAATACTCACTCATCATGAAATATCCGAAACTACTGGACATATCTTGATGAAATTTGATGATAAGTTATATAAATCAACTAAAAAAGGATTTTTCTACGTCCCATTCGTAGGATGATAAATATTAGCCTCTTGACTTTCATAAAAGTTGCATTATCATTTATTCAATAATTTATCTTAAACAGCCAATACAAAAAGCATGCAAATGAGACAAAAGCTGGACTAAGTTGGGTTTCACTGTGATATTTTTAGGGTTACTTCTACTAACTCTGACGTTATTGCATTATCCTGCACTCCACTAAAGTAGACCCATAGGGTTTTCTAGAATAAAAAAAATTGCTTTCGAGGAGAACGGCAGCAGGCTAAACTTTTATATTGAAGTGATTATTGACCACGGAGGAAAGCGCAGAGAACCACCCATACATAGCACAATCAATTAGCTAGTCATTTGTCGTATGTCCAAACATTACTAGACTAAACAATAAAATCATAAATCTTAAAATTCTATAATATCTAAAAAAAAAATAATTTTACTATTTAAAAAATATGTTATTGAGTGAATTTAAGTATAAAATTAAAATTTTAAAATGTATATTAGAAGTTGATATATTTAATAAGTATCTCTAACCTAACACTAGCCAAATAAATCCGTAAATATCAGAATTACCTTTATATTTTATGTTGATTTTGCTTATAAACGATTTAAAAAAAAAAAATAATTATAATGAAGAATCTAAATAATAAAAGTTCACGGAACCATGAAGCTGTTAAATATGTTAATTTATGCTTAATAAATCCATTAAAATGCAGCGCTCTAGAACATGGGTCGTCTGCGAGTGAACGCCTTAGTAATTTCCTTGCAAATGTAAAGTTGTTAACTTTTATTGAATGAAGATTATTTAAATATAAGTACTATAAGACTGATATTATTTTTTAAAATATTTGGCTACCCTGTATCATGTATTAAGAGACAAACTTAAGTCAGATCTCTAACATTAGTACTAATTCGTAGGATCACATTGATAATATGACATTAAACTAAAGGTAAGATTATGATGTGATATTTAGAATTCAGCCATATTACTATAATAATTTATATTCTTCCAGATACAAATACATTTCTTTACTATATCAATTTAGGGAATATGTTTAGTACAAAAACATTTTGTTATTCTACTCATGTTTGTACAAATATATGGTTTCATGACGAAAGAGTAATAAAGTTTCATTATACGTCAGTAATTGAGTTTGAAATATTAAAAAAGTTGACTGTCAGAAAAAATACTTTTCCCTAAAAATTTGCCTTTTTGTCACCTTAGTGTTTATCCGCAATTTGCTTGTATCCACATTACACTGTTAAAAATTCAAAAGTTATATTAAAAATTAGTTAGTCAAACATAAAACTTAGAGAACTCCCAAATGATTGTGTTCTACCATATTGGTAATTTTTCAGGAAACTGATCATTTAGTTTTTTTTATTTATTTATTTATTTATTTTATTTTATGGATAATATTTATGTTACTCTCTGCTATCAAAATTAAATCAGAAGTGAATAGTATAAGGTACTATCTTAGACCTTATATTATTCATAGGTGAAGTTCATGGGTACTTTTAAAGATAATAACGAATATCCAAACAACCCATGTACAATTAAAGTGTTGTAGTTTTGACCCACATACCCACCAATACACGAACGGTTGTGTTGGTCGACCCACCGCCCATATACGTGCGATTGTGTTGTCTCACCCACCCACTCATACATTTACAGTGATATTCACCTACTTACCCATCCGTACGCGTACAATGGTCTTGGCTCACCCACCCATCCATACACGTGAGGTGGTATTAACTCACTCACCTTCACATATACGTACATTGGCATATCCACCACCCATAAACGTACAGTGTTATTGGCCTACCCACCCATACACGTACACTTGTATTGGCATACAAACCCCCATACACGTACAGTGGTATTGGCCTACCAACCCACCCATATACGTACACTTGTATTGGCATACCAACCCCCTCCATACACGTACAGTGGTGTTAGCCCACCCACCCATAGACGTATAGTGGTGTTGGCCTATCCACACTCATATTTTGTCTTGGCTCACTCATACACGTCATTACGTTGGGTGACAGCTATACCACTTAGGTTGCCAGTTGAAAGCAAAGGCAAATAGTCTGGTACAATAATTCTAAACAGCACATTGACACCGTTGAATCCGAAAGGTCTAGATTCTAAAACTCCATCTGCTTAATACTAAGGTCAAATGTATATATAAAATAGAAAAAACAGCGATGAATAGTAATTGTTAATAGTTGCAATATTAAAAAAATAAATGAAAACAATGGAAATAAATTTATCATCAACAAAAAGAATCAGTAAAATTTCTGAAACATAAACTTGATATGATATAAATATATTTAGTTGTAAACACTACCTCAACGTTGAGTTGGCTCAGAATTATTGTTGTTTACAAGAACTCTCTCAAGTTCATCCGTCATCCGGGATACAACAACAGCTGGGTATTAACTGTCAAAACACCACAGCTGTGCAACAGTCCCACTTTAAAAATACATCAAAAAGAAGCGTATAAGTTTTATATGTAAAGTTTGGATATTGAGGTGGTTGATAGGTATGACAAAGACAAATTCTGTTACAAATGTGTTTATGTACGGTGGAAAAGATTTGTATATATTTGAAACAACATCCTTAAAACTAAAATAATTATTAAAATAATTTCCTTGAAATTAATTGTTATGTTAATTACGTAATTTAACAATGATAAGTTCGTTACAAACTATCCGACATCCATTTCTTCACCACAGACTGTTTCTCTACGCTCACCTACCCTTTCCTCTATGGTTATAGGTAAACCATCTCATAAATATGACATCTCTACCTGCTGCTTTTCCTCTAGATAACAAAGTTTTATAAAACCATATAAATTACTTAGGGAGATGCAATGTAGTGCTATCATGACAAAGTTAGTAGAATTTTAAAAATTTTACAGTAAAAACCAAATTAGCAAAGTGTTTGCTATGTGTTTTTTATCATTTTTTTAAAATATTGATAGTAATCAATTTTTTTAACTTTCATTAAGGAATTTCAAACACTAACTGACATTCATTAACTAACAAAAGTAGCGATAACTAACCACGTTCATCTACACTCATCACACTCATCTACACTCATATACACTCATCACACTCATTACACTCATCACACTAATCTACACTCATATACACTCATTACACTCATCTACACTCATCACACTAATCTACACTCATCTACACTCATATACACTCATCATACTCATCACACTCATCTACACTCATATACACTCTTCACACTCATCTACACTCATATACACTCATCATACTCATCATACTCATTACACTCATCTACACTCATTACACTCATCTACACTCATCTACACTCATCTACACTCATATACACTCTTCACACTCATATACACTCATCATACTCATCATACTCATCACACTCATTACACTCATCTACACTCATTACACTTATCTACACTCATCACACTCATCTACACTTATCCAATCCTTTTATCCGCTCATATCTCTACGATGTATTGAGGTGGGCGTTTCTCTGACCACCAAGTCAAGAAAAGGATGTCGACAGCCCTACAGTAGAGATTCAGTTTTACAGTCAGCAGATACTACAATATTTTAACTATGCGGTTCTTGTTTATAGTATAACTAATTGTAGTGAACAATGTCTGAATGATTAGTAAAGGTCCAATCTAGTGGACCTAAAGTTTATATTTTACAAATAGAATTGTTTAACATAATTGTTAAAAGATTCACATTTAAAGTTTCATATAATTATAAAAAAACCATAAAAGTACTCAAAGGTTTACAAAAACCAACCTATTTTACAATGGAACAGTTCTTCACCTATCACAGGACACCTCAACTGTTAAGATGTGAACCTTAATACGAACCGGATCCTTGACATAGTAACGCATGTTTTTGACGTTTTTAGTAGAGGGAAACGGGCACTTAAATGATGAAATATTTATGGAAAGGAAATCTCTTTCATCATGCCAACAACTCTATAAATTTTTACAGTATCTGGTTTATTTTAAAATACGAATAATATAAAGCAGAACTTTAGTGTAACAAACATATATAACTTTTATGTTGTACATAAATTGTACTTAAAGTTAAGGAATACAAAATATACTATTAACATATAATAACATTTTTAACAATTAAAAACCATTAAAGGGAAATTTTATAAACCAACCAATAGTACAAATTATGAAAATCAAATAATAGGAGTGTCACAAAAGTACTTGTGTTGCAAAACGGATTAAATCAGAGTTCGAATTAATGCTTTTGATTGAAAACATTTTCAACGGGCTGAAATTAATTGAGCATGAATTCATCCACCAAACATATGACTTCACACAACTGAAAAACTCTTTTGTTTCAATTAATCTGGCTTTTGTATTCGTCATAACTCAATGAACAATACTGGTGTTTCATTTTACTTTGTGATTGCAATTATTTGAAACTAATCATTTTAAAGTTTAAGTTTATTGCAGTGAACGTTCTCATTTATTTTGTATTTATTTATTTTCCATCAAACCTACATATTAAAAATTTCCTATATTTTATTGTGATATAGTAATTTTTAACATGTTTTTCATTACAAAAAGCATAAAAGAAAATGCGTTATTATATATGAATGTTGCCAAACAATTACCGAGAGTTCCAAAAATGGGAATTTCATATTTTATATCTTAATCATTCTATAGTTACCGTTTTTGTTTCTAATTACAACTGCATATTTAAAATGAGAATTACGGATACCATCAATATTGTGGTATATTAAGTGTAATGAATCTGCCTACGTTTACTAAATAATCTATTACTATTGAGTTTATTTATACGAGATGTAACTCTTATTAACTTATCTTGGCATTACAGAAACAGGAAAAATCTATTACAATAAGGTATAAATGTAATTTTGGAGCTGAAGATAATAGCTAATTTTCGTAACAGTAAGGATTTTAATATGACCGTAAAAGTTATGCTGATAAATTAAAATTAGTTTGAAAACAAGTTTTTCAATAACTAAAAAATCGTGATTGATTATAAATTCAGGCTATTTTAATGTAGTTGTTTGTGGAGTTATTTTGAACATAATTAGGAAAGTAAACTGTAAACAATATGCACTATAAGACACGCAATCGGCATTGTTATTATTACTAATGACTTTTTTACATCTGCCCATCAGTCTAGAACCAGATATATTCTTTTATTACACTTAATTACGCCCCGATAAATTTATTATTTTTCTCAGATATGGCTTAATTGTAAAGTCCGTACTTTCTTTAAAAAGGATTTATATTTTTTTCAGTTTCAATGGAAAAACAAGTTAAACTACACGACAAAATAACTAAAGTACAGTGTAATACAGTACTAAATACGTGGCTAATAAGGGTTCAATTATATTAAGATAAAAAATAATTAAGGAAACAACGTTATTCAAAGATTTTTTTGGACAAACACGTAAACCTACATATATTAAAAAACGTGGACAAGATTTATAGGATGTAAGTCTCACATTTAAAAAAATGCCGATTCTAAAACTACTGTGGTAGAAGTGTGAAAAGGCCGTGTGTGAGGTGTGAGGGTTATACAGAGAATTTAGGGAATTCTTGATTAGTGGATTTGTAGATTGGTCTATCAGAGTAGGAAAAGGATCATTGATAGTTTTTGGGAGTGTCCCAGTTGTTTAAGGCGTCAGGGTTTTAAAACTGAGTTAGAGATAGCGAAGGTGTTACGGACTGGTAGTTTTGTCAGTAATATTTATCCTGTACTGATAAAAATATTATTTATCCATATTATTTAACTTGTACTGTAGCGCCCATAGCTAAGGGGTTAAGGCGGTTGATTGTTACGTATTCGGTCTAGGTTCGATTACAGGTGTAACCATCAACAGATTTTCTCCCTGTGCCACTTTCGTAGTTCGGAAGTCACATTAAGAGTTTGCAAAGGCTGTCGGAGGCTGTCGGTCATGTTAGTTTTCATCCCATAAGAAAAATGTTATTATCGAACCGGACCACACGTATCCAAACTAAACTTTTAAATGGGAATTTTTCTAAATAAATTTGATTTTATCAAGAATAAAATTATGCTTTGGAATTGATTTGTAATCTCATAATAATTTTCTTAGAAAAAATATTTAGTATGACGTTTTTATTTTCACCTATTTTTCAAAACTAGACGTCTGAATTCAAAATATCAAAATAAAACACAATGTTTTACGTGTTCGTTTAACACAACATTACGTTTAAAATTACACCTAATACACAACTTTTGGTCAATAAACAACGAAAAAATATTGATTCGCAAATAACATTGTTGTTATGGGATTAAAACCAACATGGCCGACTGAATCTGCTGACTCCTAATCTGTTGGTCCAATGAGCCTATAAAACAAAAATAGGCTCTTCTAAGCATGTCAGGTGAACTGTGTCCTAATTGGGCTTGTTACTTTTCCTTGTAACGTGCTGATCTCTCCTTACTCTATCTGATAAGTTCCCTACACATATCAATAGTATGTGGAAAATACGCAAAATAAAGGTTCAAAAGGGGATCGGCCCCTTCTGAAAATATCTATGTACTTGGTTAAACATTAAAAAAACTCATACCACTATGTTACTACTACATTTAATTGTACTAATTCAGTATAACATACATACACATCATGCAGTGTTAAAGCCACATTATAACATACATACACATCATGCAGTGTTAAAGCCACATTATAACATAAATACACACATCATGCAGTGATAAAGCCACATTATAACATACATACACATCATGCAGTGATAAAGCCACATTATAACATACATACACACATCATGCAGTGATAAAGCCACATTATAACATACATACACACATCATGCAGTGATAAAGCCACATTATAACATACATACACATCATGCAGTGATAAAGCCACATCATAACCGAATACTACCTTCCCCAACTCACCTGAGACTCAAACGTGTCAACATGGAAGATGAACGGTTCAACTTAATCTTGCTCAGAAATTACATTTCCCGTTCCACTTTATCCAGACATGGAAGATAAACTAAGGATGGAATTTGTAATGAAGAAACGCACTCAACTTGATTAAGGATAAACATAACGGAGGATATTTTCATTAAACGAACTAATCATTTGACTAGTTATGTTTCAAAAACTTACAAGTTCGAACGTGTTAAAGTAATAGTATATTTTCCGTTTTATGATAATTTATATTGTTCAGTAAATTCGTATTTATATATAAGTTGAGTCGTTATTTTTAATAGTAACGCTTCCTTTATCCCTGGATAAATTTTAAACAGTGCGTATATTAGTAATTTTTATACAATAAGGACTTCATTGTTAAATATGTTTACCCTAAACGCCATGGGAAGCCCTCAAAGTCGATTTTTCGTTAAAAAAAAACAACATGGAGGGAGATTTAAATTAGTAAAAAAGTAACTGTTGTAATTGAATATGTTTATGACATTTGAACAGCTAATACAATGTAATTATGATGTTTATAATATGAATATATATTGCATCATGTTAGAGAGATTAAGTGTGACAGGAGACAGCAACGATACAGACACGTGATCTTTCTGTGTTTCTATCTGTGTGTAGTTTATACATTACTTCGCTATCCAACAACCGTTATGATACTTTGGCAAGTTATATATTTTTCTAAGAGAAGGTTATGTTTGTAATTAAATTTTAATCCGACTGTAAGGCTCTTCTTAGCAAGAAACTGTCTGAAAGGCTAGTTTAAAGTTTTGACCAGGGTTACTCACTAGGATTTCATGACGAGCCTTGTTACTTCCATCAAATAATCTAAGGACATCAAAAATACAGTTATTTTCGTATGTTTTCTAGTTTGCAATTCGTCTCTCTCTCTCTCTCTCTCTCTCTCTCTCTCTCTCTCTCTCTCTCTCTCTTCTCTCTCTCTCTCTCTCTCTCTCTCTCTCTCTCTCTCTCTCTCTCTCTCTCTCTCTCTCTCTCTCTCTCTCTCTCTCTCTCTCTCTCTCTCTCTCTCTCTCTCTCTCTCTCTCTCTCTCTCTCTCTCTCTCTCTCTCTCTCTCTCTCTCTCTCTCTCTCTCTCTCTCTCTCTCTCTCTCTCTCTCTCTCTCTCTCTCTCTCTCTCTCTCTCTCTCTCTCTCTCTCTCTCTCTCTCTCTCTCTCTCTCTCTCTCTCTCTCTCTCTCTCTCTCTCTCTCTCTCTCTCTCTCTCTCTCTCTCTCTCTCTCTCTCTCTCTCTCTCTCTCTCTCTCTCTCTCTCTCTCTCTCTCTCTCTCTCTCTCTCTCTCTCTCTCTCTCTCTCTCTCTCTCTCTCTCTCTCTCTCTCTCTCTCTCTCTCTCTCTCTCTCTCTCTCTCTCTCTCTCTCTCTCTCTCTCTCTCTCTCTCTCTCTCTCTCTCTCTCCTCTCTCTCTCTCTCTCTCTCTCTCTCTCTCTCTCTCTCTCTCTCTCTCTCTCTCTCTCTCTCTCTCTCTCTCTCTCTCTCTCTCTCTCTCTCTCTCTCTCTCTCTCTCTCTCTCTCTCTCTCTCTCTCTCTCTCTCTCTCTCTCTCTCTCTCTCTCTCTCTCTCTCTCTCTCTCTCTCTCTCTCTCTCTCTCTCTCTCTCTCTCTCTCTCTCTCTCTCTCTCTCTCTCTCTCTCTCTCTCTCTCTCTCTCTCTCTCTCTCTCTCTCTCTCTCTCTCTCTCTCTCTCTCTCTCTCTCTCTCTCTCTCTCTCTCTCTCTCTCTCTCTCTCTCTCTCTCTCTCTCTCTCTCTCTCTCTCTCTCTCTCTCTCTCTCTCTCTCTCTCTCTCTCTCTCTCTCTCTCTCTCTCTCTCTCTCTCTCTCTCTCTCTCTCTCTCTCTCTCTCTCTCTCTCTCTCTCTCTCTCTCTCTCTCTCTCTCTCTCTCTCTCTCTCTCTCTCTCTCTCTCTCTCTCTCTCTCTCTCTCTCTCTCTCTCTCTCTCTCTCTCTCTCTCTCTCTCTCTCTCTCTCTCTCTCTCTCTCTCTCTCTCTCTCTCTCTCTCTCTCTCTCTCTCTCTCTCTCTCTCTCTCTCTCTCTCTCTCTCTCTCTCTCTCTCTCTCTCTCTCTCTCTCTCTCTCTCTCTCTCTCTCTCTCTCTCTCTCTCTCTCTCTCTCTCTCTCTCTCTCTCTCTCTCTCTCTCTCTCTCTCTCTCTCTCTCTCTCTCTCTCTCTCTCTCTCTCTACACATTAAATTTAATATTTAGGCCATTAAAACAAAGTCGAGCAATTTTGTGGCTTGTAATAATACCAAAGTGGTATTCATTTTAATAAAATATTGCAGTTCTAAAAAAATTTTTAAGCGACCAGTACTGTGTTTTTCCAGCTGATTAACCATTCGACATAATATATGCAATTATTTATGCATATAAGCAACATACAGCAATTATTTATACTTTTTTAAGCAGGAAAAATACCAATCTTTAATGTACTGAAATTAAATTAAATTAACAATTATGGTTTTTTACTTTTCCTGCTATCTTTACATTTATAATATTTATTACATGGTCTTTATTGATAGCTGTCAACAATTTGTAGATAATAGTGTTTTCGTTGGTAGAGTCTTTGCACGTCATGTTGTTGTTGTTGGATATCATCGGCTACTTGTGTTGTTGTTGACTGTTGGCTTTTTCGTTTGTAAATCGTTGCTGTTACTGTAATCGACTTGTTAAATTATTTATATTAAGTTGTACATTTTGGAGTTTGTTTATATTAGATTTAATATTCTAATACTGTTAAATGCTGAACTTGCTGCAATCTACCAGTAATTATTATATTATAAAGGGTGTATTGCCGTATGTAAAATAAATACATTTTAAGGGCCGCAAAAAGTTGTGTTAAGGGCCGCATGAGGCCCGAGGGCTGCGAAATTAGTATCCCTGGTTTAGATGGTAATATAATGGAGATATTTTATTGACTCTTAAATGAAATAAATATTTTTGAATTAGGCTAATTAATAACATTTGTTATTTATATTTAGACTAGAAATATGTTCCACTTGAGTGCAGGGAGTTAATTACTGTAAATAAATTCACATATTATGGTTTTACTTAATACAGTGAAAAAACTAATATTTGTAGTAAAAAGTCACGTGCCGAGGCCTAAGGCTGAGTTGTCAGGAAGGCAGTGAAGGATGGGGTTGGCAGTTGAAGCGTACAAGAAGGCAGTGAAGGACGGGGTTGGCAGATGGAGCGTACAAGAAGGCAGTGGAAGGACAGGGTTGGCAGATGAAGCGTACAAGAAGGCAGTGGAAGGACGGGGTTGGAAGATTAAGCGTACAAGAAGGCGGTGGAAGGACGGGGTTGGCAGATGAAGCATACAAGAAGGCGGTGGAAGGACGGGGTTGGCAGATGAAGCGTACAAGAAGGCAGTGGAAGGACGGGGTTGGCAGATGAAGCGTACAAGAAGGCGGTGGAAGGACGGGGTTGGCAGATGAAGCGTACAAGAAGGCAGTGAAGGACGGAGTTGGCAGACGATGCGTACAAGAAGGCAGTGGAAGGACAGGGTTGGCAGATGAAGCGTACAAGAAGGCAGTGGAAGGACGGGGTTGGCAGATGAAGCGTACAAGAAGGCGGTGGAAGGACGGGGTTGGCAGATGAAGCGTACAAGAAGGCAGTGAAGGACGGAGTTGGCAGACGAAGCGTACAAGAAGGCAGTGGAAGCACGGGGTTGGCAGATGAAGCGTACAAGAAGGCAGTGAAGGACGGAGTTGGCAGACGAAGCGTACAAGAAGGTAGTGGAAGGACGGGGTTGGCAGATGAAGCGTACAAGAAGGCAGTTGAAGGACGGGGTTGGCAGATGATGCGTACAAGAAGGCGGTGGAAGGACGGGGTTGGCAGATGAAGCGTACAAGAAGGCAGTGAAGGACGGAGTTGGCAGACGAAGCGTACAAGAAGGCAGTGGAAGGACGGGGTTGGCAGATGAAGCGTACAAGAAGGCAGTGAAGGACGGAGTTGGCAGACGAAGCGTACAAGAAGGCAGTGGAAGGACGGGGTTGGCAGATGAAGCGTACAAGAAGGCAGTGAAGGACGGAGTTGGCAGACGAAGCATACAAGAAGGCAGTGGAAGGACGGGGTTGGCAGATGAAGCGTACAAGAAGGCAGTGAAGGACGGAGTTGGCAGACGAAGCGTACAAGAAGGCAGTGGAAGGACGGGGTTGGCAGATGAAGCGTACAAGAAGGCAGTGGAAGGACGGGGTTGGCAGATGAAGCGTACAAGTTTGTAAATTTTAATGTAATAATTTGTTTTGGAACTGATTATTAAATGTTCAATTGAACTTCATAACACGTCCAAAACATAGCTCTCGTGCTCGGTCTCTTCTCATCAGATGAGGAGAGGATTGATAATATATAGTTAAAATATTAAAATTTTAATTTAATATACAAACTAGTTTTCTATATGTATGATCACGTCAATTTCTTATTCAATATATTTCATAAAATTGAATAAGAAATTAATAACAGTTATAAAGAAATGGTACAGTTTAGTTAGTATTAGTTGTGATTTCGAGATGAGCTAAGATTGCAATTATATTATTGGGAAACCTGAATTTTCTTTCAAAAAACTTCACTGGAGATTAAAATAATTGGGATTAATCTTGACTGTATCAATATCATTGGAATATTACTGATTTTAACATGACAATATGAACAAAATATTTTCAATAACTGATTATTGAACAATTCCTGAAAGATCCTACTTTATAGTATTTATAAAATCTGCAATAGTTATTCGCTTTTAAAATATTTTCTTTTTTATTTATGACTCTACTAAAAAAAAACCTAGATTAATTTAAAAATACAATCATGAATGTGTAATGTGGATAAGATAATGTTCACCTTGTTTATTTCACTTTAAATGTTGATAACAATTTACTATAATGATACAAATATATTTTAAAATGTCATTTGTCTTATGGAATCTTGTTATCTTTAATATTTTTATGTGAAGTTGTGAGTCACACAACCATGTGCGCTAGCATTGATTAAAAGATTATCTATTAGTTGCATATATCGTGAAATAATGTAATCTCACATTAGTTTTTTTTATGGCATGCATATGGTATTCACAATGTATGTTTGTAAATCTAGTATTATAATTTTATTTTTTTGTGAAATAATTTTATTTGGGAAGCCTGAATTTTCTTTCAAAAAACTTTGTTAGAGATTTAAATTATTGGAATTAACCTCGAATGTAGCAATATCATTAGGCTATTTTTGATTTCTCCATGAGAATACAAAAAAAAATATTTGAAATAAATGATTTTCGAATAATTCCTAAAATTTTATTCTATTTTGAAAATACACTAAAGAAATGTGTGTGTGAGTTTCTTTTTCAAATAGTCATGAGCATTACAATTTAACATTGTATATCAGCATAAAGTTATGAATTTTTAGATATGATTTTCTCTCTGAGTATAACCGTTTTTCAAGCTTAAGCAGGTAAAAGACTTTAACATATCTGACAAAAGAGACATAACGGGATATGAGAGGAAGGGGTGGTTACTTTGCAATCATAAACCAATATACCGAGAAGGATGGACGACACCCGGAGGGCTCGCTCGACAATCTCCCATTCAAACAAGCTCGTTTCACATAGATTTAAAATAGCTTCTCTCCTATCGAAAATAAACTTTATATATTTATATTAGTTTTCTTAAACGTATGTATAAAACATCCCTCTATATTAGTTATCTGTAATATTTATAAAACAAGCAAAAATTATAGACTGAAGGAAAGGGTCACGAATTGTTCGTAAAAATATAATCCTAAAATAAATAAAAATCAAAGGTTTCCTCAAAAATAAGAATTTTACAAAGTTTAAAACTCAAGAAATTGTTTTTTCTCTCCTCATAGAATATACCGTTTTTTGTGTGGTGTGTCTAGTCAAAAAAAATAAAATAAAAAAATAAATATATATATATAAACTTATTTTCAAATACAGTATCTGTATAAAAGGGTGTTAGAGGCTGTAATATTTTAGACATCATTTGATTCTTGGTTAATTAAATTTAATTAAATCTCACGAAAGTAAACTTATTTCGAAACAATACACAAAGAATATACTTTACTATACAATTGAAGAAAATTGAAGAAAAGTCTACTTTTAACAAACGCCAACGTGTTGTACAAACACATTAATTAAAATAAAGGAATTTTTTTAAATTTTACTTATTATTTTGTATCAATATAAAATAGTTAAAAGCCCCAAAATTTAAAAATAATTAAATTAAAAAAAAATAAATTTGTCGCAAAAAATATTAACTATTATAAAACAATAAGTCAAGATAAAAGTCATCCACTATGGCTAATGTATCCTTACCATTTTTTTTTTTCAATACAACTGCACACAAAAACTGTTTTAATAAATTTTAATTTCAAATTAATATATTTACATATTTATTACTTTGATACGAATTTGGAATTCGACTACTTTATTATGTAATTTTACTTAAAACCCATAATACTCATAAAATCTTCAACAAGCACGAGAATAAAGTTATACTGAGAAGAATTTATAAAATATAATTTTAGGGTAAGTAATTTTTACTTCGTAATTAATCAAGTCAGCACTGGTGGTGCAGTGCTGTAACCCAGGTGCTTGGGGACAGAGTGTTGATGAGATTGTAGGCGATAGGTTCGATTCTGTGTCCTCCTAATACTGACATGGCGTCCGTTCAATGGTTGCCATCGACATGAACACTACTAGAGAAGTCTGGAGTGTCCATTTTGGATGGTAGTAATGGTTCGGGTGTTGTCTAGGGTAGAGAGCTGAGTGTCAGGCTAGTCAGTTAGCTGAATATCAGACCAACACTACGTGGTTCGGATTCCACGTAAATCTGTAGGTCCCTTAATTGCCCTGGCTATTGGGCTACTAATAAATAGCTCTTTCTGAGGAACAGTCGATCTTAGTTAGTAACAATTACTACACTCGCTCATCTACACTCATCACACTCATTCACCCCTCATATTTGCCCATACGTTAACGATCGGTGACTTACTAATGAATGATGAAGTTTGAATTGATTAGAAGGGTAACTTAAAGAATAATATACTCGTATTTTTGGATTTAAGTTAGATTGGAAACTTAAGTGAGGATTTCGAGCTAGAACAACTCTGAAACTCTTCTCAGGATCCCTTTGAACGTAAAATCCAATAAGCAAGTAATGGACGGTTATAACAGAAAGCCCCTCAGCAGTGGATTGCGTTAGGCTTGTGATTTCAGCCTTAAGAACTTCCGCAGGCTTCAATGAGGATACAAAGTCCTTACGTAGTCAAAGTGTTCTTTAAAATACTTTTTTAGTTCTTATCTTCTTGCGCTTATTATTAGTTAAATATTTCTTCGATATAGAGTGTAGAGGGTGGAAAAATATGGAAAAACTTTCAAAACAACGTTAGTTTTTCCATAGATAATTTGACAGATTAATTTTTTTGGTAATTGTGTTCCATAAAGCATAATTTTTGATCAGATTAATTTACTTAAATGGTTAAATAGTGGAGAGATGATACTGTTCAAATTAGCTACTTTTAAATTCAAACGACCGCTACTGTTGGAAGAATAAACCTTTTGAAGTCAAGTTTACGGCTATTAATTTCACTTGAACAGATCGCTTATTTGATACCAAACTCGACCTAGCCGTACGTTGAAGATTTTTGTTCAACTCCTCATGGGTCGTTCATGAAACGTTGCTAATGGTGTCAAAAAGTATGTCCTTTGTAACCATAATCATGTACAATAGACTTGTACAAGTGAAGTCATACAAAAGTTTTGAGGGCTTTTCCATTTTTTCCATCCTGTATAATTGAATTTGTTATGTTATTTATATGGAAGGAATATTATGAAATCTAAAAGTAACAAATTTTAAGTTGTTTTAGGCCTGGGACTGATATATTAGCTTTTTAAAATTATTTAATTGCATGAAAATTAAATAAACAACTTGTAAGAGAAAATCACTTACTTATTCCGTCGTACAGCTCCTGTGTGAATAGTATATTCAGAACATGTTTCACCGTAAGTACGGCATCCTCAGCTGGTCATCGAGTGAAGATCAATCCACCTAATAGGTTTAGTCACAAGATAAAATTATTAACTATGTCATAACTAGAAACGTCTGGTTACTTTGTAAATAACGTACATAGCACCTTGACATAGTTGTCACCGGAAAATATGGATTGTAACAATAATCTCCTTTACTTGGCCCTCTCACGCCAATACACGTACAGTGGTGAGGACCAACCCACCCACCCATACACGTACAGTGGTGAGGACCAACCCACCCACCCATACACGTACAGTGGTGATGACCCACCCACCCACCCATACACGTACAGTGGACTAAACCTATTAGGTGGATTGATCTTCACTAGATGACCAGCTGAGGATGCCGTACTTACGGTGAAACATGTTCTGAATATACTATTCACACAGGAGCTGTACGACGGAATAAGTAAGTGATTTTCTCTTACAATTTGATTGAACAGCTCAGGGGCTAAATAATGTATATGAAATAAACAACATTTGACAACACATTTTAAATACGTAACTGAATCTTTGTACAAGTTACATAATTTTATTACTTAATATAATAAATTACTTTATCATACACTTAAAAAAATTTTAAAGTAATTACTGAATATATTATGAAATACGACGTAATTTTTACTGAAATAAGGTTGAAACACTAACCAACTACCATTAAACTATCTATTTCCACTGAACAGTTCTTAACAATATACACGCAGAAGTGGACTAAGATAGAAAGTAAAATGAATAAGAGTAAATGCTAAAACATAAAAATTCATTAATTAGCAAAATGAATATAAATTTATTGAACTAAGCGTAAAGGAAATTTAAAAATTAATTAAAATAACAACGATAAGTTTTACTAGACTTTTACAATATTTAAATGTTGCAAAACTTTAATATTTTTGATATTACATTGTTTAGTTAGTTTCTTATGGAATGTATCTACAAACGAATCTTAAGACGGACTAAAGCTTTGCACTAACTACGTCTGATTTATATAATAGCGTTTGATAATGTTAATTCATTTCACGTTCTCTATAGACATTATCGTTCAGTTAAACTTTAAAATCTATACTACTAATGTACTATAGTTGATTTTTGATAATCATATTGACTAATTAAAAAATATTAGGTGGTAAAGTTTATCTAGGAACACGAGTACACATTGTTAAAAATGTTCTTCAAAGTTAGTGTTAATATACTTTACTGGTCCGTTATCGAATTATAAGTAATGACATAACATAAAAGAATAAAGTTACGTTGGTTTACAAAATGAATTACATCTGATTTATTAACTATGCCACCTGAAGTAAAATGGCTATTATAATGTTGTAAACATTCAACATTGGCTGTAATATTCCATCGTAACACTTGTACGAACCAACACATTTCACCTACCCTCAACGTGTCATCCCTCAAGAGTAACAGCCTAAATTAAATGTCCTAGGAAATTAGATTTTCCATCCCATCTATTCAAGACGGGGTACCTCAGACTGGATGGATTTATTATACATTCTGTTGCGACGAATTCATGATGTTACGACTTGTCTAAGTGAATGCAAACGCTGCATTGTAACAAAAATAATATTTATTCTTTAATATTTCTAATTAAGTATTTATTTCAGTTAGTACACTTGGCCAACATTGAGCCTGTGGTTGAGTGGTCTGATTTTTCAGGACTTTGGGACTAAGTTAGATATAGTTCAGGTTCATATACTATCCTAGACAGATGTTTAAAATAAAATTTAGCTTAAAGTGTTAGAAGTGAACAGGAAAATGGGGAGAGTAATGTTAAAAAGAAAATTAAATAAACATCTATAGTTGTTAGTTTTATTGAAAACGCTACTGAGATTTATCTTAAGGAACTTTAAGCATGAGTACTGATTCTAAAATTAAATAATCATTACTACAAAGCCATTTTACTAAGAATCCCTATAAATCCACTCAAGACCCTTATTGTAATGTGAAATTAGAAAAATAAGGGCAGATTTTTTTAAGTTTTACTACCAACTCATCAAAGTGAATGTCATACCCTTTCCGGTATTCTCTATTGGTTATATTTGTAATACAATAAACGGTAGTGGTATCCACGTTAATAAGGAATCATTCAAATTCTACCAAAATGTATAATCTCCGTTGGATTGTTAAATTAATTAAAGTTTTTCTTATATCTGTACGCATATTCGAGCGATGTTTGACAATGGAATCTTTGTTTCTGAAAGCCTTAAAAATATAAATTAGCAATTACCCAAATATAAACTAGCAATTACTATTTGATTTCTTTCGTACCAACGAAATATTAACAGCCTCCAATAATGGTAAGTATTTGGATAGCTCTAGGGTTGATAGAGCATCCAAACTGATTAACTTAAGGGGATTTTGCATGTTCGAGATCATATGTTTGAAGTGTGAAACTCGTCCACTTCAGTTAGTCGAAAATAAGCAAAACACTTTCACTTAATATCTGAACGAAACTGTACACTAAGCAACACATATTAAATACCCATATGACTAAATAGTTGTTTAAACAAGTCATTGAAGTATTAACTTTATTTGTTTTGTCATGTCCATTTTAGTTGATGAAACGAAAACAAAAATGTTTTGGAAAGTTTCACGGTGATTGTTGAGTTATTGCTAAAGGAACGTTTTCGACAGAAACAAACATAACTTTCCACTGTAAACATAACACATATGTTTGTAAATACGACGTTCTTACTTGTATTTATAGTGAAATACACACAACCTAAATAGTCGATTTCAAAGTAGGGTAGTGGAAATTTAACACTTAGGTTTTGTGACAGTGATTATTTCCCTATATTAATTTGGAGATTTAAAAAGCATGTATTTTTATAATTTTTCACAGCTCAAGCGTTGTTGTACAATTATAATTATCTTAAAAGAACGTTCAATTATTCTTATAGCTATAAACTGAGAAAAGATTTATGGGACCTTTTCCGTTAATTTACTACCATACTACTTTTTATCGTAATTGCGGTTAGGTGGCTACTAAAGTTGATCACAAACTGGTAATTCCAATAATTGACTTACCACCGAATGCGCTCTCCGTGTGTAAGTTATAAGATAAGGCCAGTGATATCGGATTCCTAGCGGATAAGGAATACCACAGTGGGCGTAAAACTGATTGTAGTGCAATGGAATATTTATCAAGTCGTAGTGAATTAACGAAAAATGTCCGAGGTATAAATTTACCACCTCATTTAATTTACATTATGTAAATTACGTATAGGTAAAGAACTGCACGAGGATATAGTTCTATGTATTGCGTACACTGTAAAACATTTTCCTTTTATTTTATATAATTAAATTACAATAATTGTCCGTTTGCGTTTTATTTATAGAAATTGTTTTTATCAATAGAATTTAAGTGTTATTCATAACTGGTAAGATTTGACTCACAGGTCCACATGATTTGGATGGCGTATTTTATTTAGGAATGTGTGGTCAAAGTTCATTTTATAAATCTTCTGACTTGAATTCAGAGTGCTTCAACAAGTGCTGGAACTATGAGGAGGTTATGACCACTACGCCCAATGGCGTGAAAACATTAGCTAGCTGTTAACATAACAACGTCTTCATATTGCATGGTTGTCACTTTTCAGATCTGTAACTGCACCGATTTGATAGCTTACCTGTTTGAATGAGTGAAATTGTGTGCATTTACAGTAATAATTTAGTTAAATTTGATTAAGATATTGTTTATATTCCACTAGAAATTTTGTATTTTATTGTTTATAGAATAAATTTCCTGACGCATTTTAATCTTTACAACATCGTACGTCAAGTGCTACTTTGCGTGGTTCATATAAATTGAAAAGATTAATGAAGTAGAGTGTAGTTTAGTGGTCCATTTAGTTAATTTCAGTACTCATTACATTTATTGCTAGAACTCACTACTAACGTAGTAAGTTCTCAATAGCTTCACAATGCAAGGTCAACCCCTGGGAACTTGATCTGCAAATGATCCAATATAACTGAATCTCGAAACAGAGATGTTCACAACTCAGCATTAAATAAATGTCCTTTATACATGACAACCATGATTGGGAAGTGTTGTAGTAGGAGGTATGCATGAATATAAGGATGTGCAGGAGTGGTGAATATGCATGAGCTGGAGGATGTGCAGGAGGAGGTGGATGTGCAGAAGTGGGGGAACATTGACTTGAAATTTACTCTGTGGGGTGTCGTAGAAGCAAAGCTTAAAATCTACTAGCTAGGTTTTGCTTCATGTCTTGGAAAAGCAGTTAGGAAAGTTATTTAAGACAGATTCAGTAGACCCTCTATCACAGCGTAGAGATACAATCTCAAATAAACTGAACTGAAACTTGTGATGAAGCATACAAGGAAAAGTTATCATGAGTTTGGATCATGCCATTTTAGACTTTAGAACTCCGTGTGTTATTATTAGTTTAATGAACGTTTGGGATGTAACTTAACTGAGCGAACATAAACACACATTGCATTTCGTAATTTACAATGTAATTACCTCTTTTATGAAGGCTGCAGTTACTGTAATAATGAGAATGCATATTAAATAAAAAATTATACACATATTTGTGTTCCATTTTACCTTTTGCCTCTACGTAATATTCAATTACATGTAACTCTTTGATTTGCTAACAATATAATTATAAAGCCAGGAAAAATTCAAGAAGTAAAACTTAAATACACAACTCAAATAGGAAATTTTCCAGTGACAATAATTATATAGATACATGAAATAAATTAAACTAAATAAAGTATTCATGGGAAGAAAATAATAAAAAAATGGTTATCTAAAGTTAAATAAACTATAATACATCAAATGCACGTGTACAACGTAAAATTACAAAAATATGTATACACAACTTCTTTTCACAAAACAAAACTTCTGTTGAAATGGGGCGAAACATTGGAAATGTTGGTATTTGTAGAATAAAGTTATCTGCCGCTGTTATGTTCCCTCAAATACTCTAAATGATTTTTCGCTCTCTGTTTTAAATTCGTCAAATAATATTGCAATAAAAGCCCACATAAATAATCTTAAAATTCAAGACAACCGAAATCTACATTAAACACATTTTCTCTCTAAACATATCCTCGAAATTTAAGTCCTGAGAGCCTTGCGCAGAAGGAAAAGTAGTTCTGAGGGTTCTGATGAGATCTCAATTCATATAACTAACTCAATTTTCTGTATAATACTTCCTTTTACTGCTTCTATTTATAACAAATCTTTATTGACTGAACATTTCCTTCAAGAATGAAAATCTTCTCTAGTATGCCCGATCAATGAAATTCCCTTTCCAGTTCAAGCTAGTTCAATATATTTAAATTGACTTAAATTGGTATATCCTATTTTAGGGAACAAAGTTTAGGAATTCTTTAGATAATTTCGATAGTTATAACATGAAAAAACTACACATGCTGTTAAAAACAAACTAAAATAAATGTTGACAAAGTTTGAAAACCAGCAAAAGAAAAAAAACAATATGCCGGTTGTTTCCATTAACTCTCTCGTATTTATGGAATGAGGTCCGAGGAGTTTACTCCGTCAGCAGTAACTACCACCCCTAGGGGCTAGGGGCAACTGGGGCTTTCATACACACCTGAAATATCTGTGCAAATATTGTGGGCGCTCGAGATAACATTGAAACCGTATTTCAACTGAAATAATAAAGAGGGTCTTCTGTTTGGTCAGCAACATCCTCCCCTCCCCCCATTGTATTTAACTAATCATATACACGGTTGAACAATTACGAAAGATTAGGTAAAATTAAACTAATTTGGGCTTCTTCTTACCCAAATTTGCTTCTGATATCGCTCCTGACTTCAATGCGGGGTTGATGAAGTAAAATATCGGCAAGTCCGACTAAATTTAGTTTGATGGGTTTGAATCATTGACCCATAACAATGTTATAAGACTGAATAAAAAATGCCACTTGTGTTAAAAATAAAGTCAAAGTCAAAAATCCTTTATTGGTACACAGAAAATCTGTACAATAGTGTCAATGTAACAAATAAAGGCAAATTACATAAACATGTACAAGTGAGGAACATTTATGTGATAACATTTATATAATGTAAAAATGAGATATATAAAAAAGTAAATACCCTAAAGGGGTGAAAAAATTTACATGCAAGTTTGGAAAACATGTGTGATATCTCATTTTATTTTTTTACCTTTCTTATTTATTTGAGTCAATTTAAATAAAATAAATAAATAAAACGTTTAGTAAAACGATACATAAATACTATTTTACGTGATGAACACTTACTATATATATGTGTGTGTGTGTGTTAGGATGTAATACAATTCAAACTGAGTACCCTTAAAATTTTCATTTAAATTATTTCAGACAACATGTTTCAACTTAATAGCCATTTACAAGTGTTGAATGACTTAAAAATTACTATTAAATTGAAACATGTTTTGTGAAATAATTGAAATAAAAATTTTAATGTTACTTTGTTTAAATATTATTACATCCTCAAAAAACATAAGTAGCCCTAATTTTTAACTTTACGTTTTATAATATATATTTTTAATATTTTTACTAAATTCGTATAATTTTTGGACAAATACTACAATTATAATTCACATTCACTTTACAAGCTGGAGGTAAATGAATAAATAATAATCAAATGTAGTGAAACTATTATAAGCACTATAAGAAGAGGGAGAAAATACTGCAAGGAATACTAAATAAGAGATGAAATACTGTCTGAAGTAATAAAACTAATAAGGAAAGTGTGATTGGGATTTAGCTAGCACCCTAGAACTAATCATTTTTCATCTTCTATCTCTTTGTAACAAAATAGGTTTTCAAATTAATGTTATTCAAAGAATATAAAAAGACAGTTATTTATCTAAAGCCAAAATCTATCATTTTATTATCTATCTGCCTTGCCTCATTGAAATTACTTGCTCAGTCAATTTATATAATAAAGATATTATATGCATAAAAACAATATTATTATAAATAAGTAAAACAGTTATGTTATCACATTGATATTTTACAAAAATAACAAACATTGGATAGTAAAACTGTTACGAGAGATTTGATAGTTTAAAATGTCTCATTTATAACTTTACGGATATTTAAACACAACATATATTTATAAACAAATTTTATAAATAAATAATTCTAGTGTAATACAATTTATGAATTACATATCTACAGGGTGTTTCTTTTAAAACGAAACCCATGTTTTGAAATAATAATTACAAACAAAACATACATCTTTTAACTGATTTTATTATTATTAACATTTATTACCATTATTTGCGTGATTTTAATGACAGTTTTGTTTAGATTTGTTGTTCAAATAAACCACCATTAGATCTATACAACGTTCTGCCCTATTTAATAAATATCTGGACACCTTTTTTCAAAGTTTGCTCTAAACCATGTTTCTAACCTCAACTTAATGACATTGTACGAACCCAAATAAAGTGAACAACAATGCAACTATGTAAATCAGCTGATAGCCAAGAAAGAAGAAGAACCAGGGCTACCAACCTATAAACTTGTAATGATCTTAAGCCTCCATTAACTTGTAAATAGGGTTGTGTTTTAAAAGAAACACTCTGTACAAAATAATGGGAAACCTATTACTTTAGGATTATGGTAACCTAATCTACAAAGGCTCTATTGCGTTAACGTTCGCCTTCATTTGTCCAAGTGTAATTAGTTTCCTTCATTAGTATGTAGTATTGATAGAACAGAAGATAAATCAGGACCATTGTCAAGTTCTACTTTGAGATAACAATAGATTGTATTGTCACCCTCCATTTTACAAAGGTCCCATTGTACAACAACGTTGGTCTTCATTTGTATCAAAGCAGTTAGTTTCCTTCATTACAATGTAGTATTGGTAGAAGATATATCCAACCCATTGTCACTTGGTACTTTGAGATAACAATAGATTGTTTTGTCGCCCTCCATTCTACAAAGGTCCCACTGTACAACAACGTTCGTCTCCATTTGTATCAAATCAGTTAGTTTCCTTCATTAGTATGTAGTATTGGTAGAAGATAGATTAGGCCCATTGTCACGTGGTTCTCTGAGATAACAATAGATTGTTTTGTCGCCCTCCACTCTACAAAGGTCCCATTGTATTAACGTTTGTCTCCATTTGTACGTTTCCAATTGACGATACACAAAGCTTGCTTCAATGATTGCCCTATATCTCAATACCTGACAAAACATTCCTATGTCGGATAGCCTTACAAATAAAATGTATTTTACGTACTCAAATATGTAATTCATATAATGAATGGAAAGTGAATCTTTGATTATATACCGGAACACTGATTTTTTTTGTAAAAAGATACTTTAAATGTTACGTTTCCAAATCAACATAAATCACTTAGTAATTTTGTTTCATTTTAATTTCCTCATTTTTTTTCTGCCAGTAAACATAAAATGAATACATTAATCTAGATAGCACGTACATAAAATTAATACTATTTACATTTACACTAATTTTACCATTCTATAAATTGTTATTATTCATGAACAGGAGTAGTAAGTTTGCGTAAAATATTTGCTATGTAAAAATTGTTATTTTGTAAATTAATAAATATCCTTATTTTGTAATTTAATTAATTATATAAACTTACATGACGAAATTTAAAATTGTCAACTGAACCTAAGTTTAAGAAACGAATAAACGTATACATGGAATAATTCTTTATAACTATATCAGTTGTAATATTTTGAAAATGCTTATTTAATATTCTAGTCATTTTATGTTTATTGGTACAAACATATCCTATATGACAATCATGACCTAAACGTAAATAGTCATATAGTAAATTCTATCACATATTACTAAAAACTCATATGACGTACATAGCTCATTATAATTGTTCTTAACAGAATGAGTGAGTAGCCTGTAAACCCACCCTACACGCAAGTAAACGAAACGGGTTTTAAGAATAATATCAATTTTATGATTCAAATTTAGAGGAATTTGTGACGGATTTATTTCTAAGTATATGACATGCAAGGTGTCCGTTCAATGGTTCTTATCGAATTGGACACTACTAGAGAAGTTTAGGGTGTCCGTGTTGTGTGGTAGTCACGGTACGGATGTTTTGTAGGGAAGAGAACTGAGCAACTGGCTCGTCAGCTTAATAGCTCTTAATAGCTTAATAGCCAGGGAAACGAAGGTACCTACCTTATACGTGGAATCCGAACCACGTAGTTTTGGCTTGTTTTTCAGCTAACTGACTCAATTCTCTTCCCTACACAACATCTGAACACTGAGTAACATCCAACATGGACACCCAATACTTCTCGAGTAGTGTCCACGTCGATAGCAACAATTTCATTAAAACATGTTATCTTCCTCAGACCAGAGCGATTTACAAAGGAATGAAAGGAATGTTGTACTTATATTGTAATGAATTTGCATTAAATGACCTTCACTTGAATTGTATTTCCACAATTTCGTAATATTCTCACTAAGAGACTATTTTTACACTGTTTAAAAAGTTCTTATATAATAACAGTTTTGTTTCATTTACATATGAACAAAATTCAAAATTCAATATTAAAAATAGCCTTCTTAAAAATAAATAAGTCAGATATTCAGTGACGAAACAGAAGCAAGATATTTTAATATTTAAGTTCCCAGGAGATACGCCAAAGTAGCTTCACATGGCGTAAATCTCAACTTTACTGAGTTCACCTACATTGTCATGTTAAGTAGAGTATAAATGGAAATTCTTACTCTTTGTAAGACAAAGGAATTCGATATAAACTTATGACGAATACTGTTGATATAATATTAGAAAGTATAGGGAGCAAAAGAAAGATGTTTTTTATTGACGGCTTAAAATAAAGAAAAAAACATTATTTGACTATACACAATAAAAACGCCAAATACTTGGAGATATTTTTTGCAATGATAATAGTGATTGATTAAGACATTTTTAAATGAATATTTGTATCTCTTTACAAGTGTGCATTTAAATAACTTATTTTCCTTCAGAGAACTTTATAAAAATAAAATGTTCGGTCTTTGTTTTGAGTATTGATCCATACCAAAGATGTTATAACATACATTAAGTATGACTTATGCAACAGTTACGTTGAAAAATGATTAGTACTATGGAGTTATAACGAATTGTTTTCGGGATAAAAAAATTACTTTTTTATAGTAAAAAGTGCTGTAAAATCAAAAAAGTGAGCAGTATTTGATATACTGTCTCATGGTACTGGCTTGAGTCTTACATAAACGTTCAATCAAAAGTTAGTAGATAGTTTATGATTCCGTTAAGTTTTGAATCACAGGGTCAGTAAAGTGAGTACGTTTTTTATCAAATGTTACTACAGAGAATCTTTAAATATATGTTGTGTGTAGTCAGGTCCTGAATGTTGTGTCTAGTCAGGGTCTGGATGTTGTGTAACGAAGAGAACTGTGTATCTGGCTTAGCATGTGTAATTGATAATCGAACCAATAATACGTCGTTCGGATTCCACGTAAAGCTGGCCTAGTGCCAACGTAAAGGGCTCTATTATTTCTCGGGCTTTTGGGCTATTAATAAATAGCTCTTTTAAAAGAACAGAGAACCTTAGTTGGTAACAATGAATACTCTCGTTCACCTACATTCATCACAATAATTTACCCTTCATATTCTCTCACATCTCAACAATTAATTGGCGTCTTCATGATGTATGATGAATAATAAATTCAATTTCAATACTATTAATAACCACATATGCTTTCCTAAGGGGGTTGATACTGTTTCCTGTGTACAGTACTAGTATAATATGTATTTAAGTAGTGTTTTGTAAAATATTGTAGAATATTTTATTATTTTTCTTCTCATTACACGCTTACATTGTTTTAAAATATCTCCTTGTGTCAAGTTACACCTTCCTAAGCTATCTCCTTCTTATTGTCACGGGTACCAAGGCTCTAAATGGCCACTATAGGGATGTTAATTTATTTTCTACCACATTTTAGGGCATTACGAGATAATTTTATAAACCCTTTTTTTTTTTGCTACTTTTTGTACAAAGCCTTGTAGTCTTTAAAGGTTCTCGTCCGGGTGCCCAGTTAATCACTCTAAGGAATTTTGTTCTAGATTTTATCGCAACTACCACTAAGAGTAGTAAAGATCCTGACTCACTAATGAACAAACAATGTATTCCCTACCCCTCTCTCCCCATCATAGCCCCCACCTGCCCCACCCCGCAAATTTGATAGATACACATAACTCCTACATTTATAGTAAACTGTAGCAATGAATTTCAAATATATTATTAATATACTTTTTTAGCAAAAGATGACTGTATGAATTCCAACTCAAAATTTGAATAAATATCATTCATAGAAAAATAATTGGGAACAATTAAATTTTTTTTTAGAATTACTATATACTCCGTTAATTAGTATCTTTTTTCACTATATTCTTAAAATTTTTATAAATTATATCACTCAGTTTGTTCATGCGTTATGCATCAAAAAGTCCACTTTGGGCAGCCCCATATCTCCATAAAGAAATTTTTAGAATTTTTCCCGTATCAAAATTGTTACTTACATGTATACTAAAACTTTTATTCAAAAAATGTTCAAAAGTAATTTTCGATCGTATACACTTGTGGTCAGTTAGTCAATGGTGTTTGGCTTTTACATTTATAGATTATTGTGACAAATTTATATAATATCAATTCTGTTTACACTTTATTAAATTGTGTAGTTTACCTAATGTTTAGTTACCATTTTCAAACACAAGTAGAAATGTTGTTTACAACCTAACTAAATTGTAAACGTGATGTATTGTTGGAAGTTTGCAAGGAACTGCTAATGAGAACGTTAGTATTCAACTCACAACTTTAGCTCCTTCGTTGAAGTCAGGAGGTATTCCTGCTTCCTTGATATGAGAGGTCGACAGTGATAAAGGCGTTGTGTTTCCTTTAAGAAGTAGAGGTAATTCGAGAAATGTTATATACATATTAAATAACTATCCCTTGTTAATTTAACTGAACAAAAAGTATCATTCCACACTTTTCATAATTTTTCTACACTGTTTAACTCTTGTATTTCCGAAATTTATTATTTGGTTAGATAATTAAGTTGAAAATGTCCATTATCAGTTGGTGAATACTACTTATGATCTTTATTTTTATTTATTTTCCTTTTTTTAACCATTTTGTGACTAACTTTAATTTTCCGTTCATTTATTGTGCATAAATAAAATCATATATTTAGCAAACGAAGCATTAATTTATTCTTCTTTACTAATTAACTTTTAGTTTGAAATTAGTTAAGACTTAGACCACAGTATCGAACGTGTTTGAGTAGGCGAGTGTGTCAGTACATTAGTACGTGTATGGGTGATTCAATAACAGCATACAGGTAGGATTGGGTGAAACCATAGTAACTACAAAATACGGAAGGGATCTCGCGCGTGGTGCGCATAAATCTTAGTGTCCATGACGTTAAACTGACGTAACAGTTGGTTAATATGTTACACTGAATTTAGTATTAATCAGTAACTGCTTTTCCAAAATCACTGATTTCATTAACAACAAGCTTTATACCTGTTAATAACTACTACAAAGACAATAGAAATACTTATAATGAGTATATTATATTTTATTATATATTATGTATTAAATATTGAAATTTTAGTTTAACGGTTGGTTAATATTAAAAGAAGGTTCCATTGTTTTTTCCAATTAATCCAATTAAAAGATGGTTGTTGGGTTTTGATTTGAAAATAAATAACAAGTGTCAAATATTGAAACCGTTGTTTAAATTGAACATAACATTAATAATTCAGCCTTGAATATTACAGTTATCATTCTTTTTTTCAAATAAAAAAAGAGTTCTTTTTTCTGGAAATGTTCTATTTTTATTTCTATTGGCCGAATTTCCACAATAATAATAGTATTATTATAAGTATTTGTACTTTCTTAGTAATAGTTAGGATTAAAGCCTTGTTGTTAATGAAAACAGTGATTTAGAAAGAGCAGTTACTGATTATTTCTGCATTGAGTGCAACAGTTGAATCAGCTGATACGTCTCAATATTTACTGCGCACAATGCGCGTGATCCCTACCGTATTTTCTAATTACCGTGGGTGAAGCTATACGAGTTAACTAAGATTATATTTTATAATTTTAAGATTACTATTTTAGATCTAACATGTGCTATGCAGTTTTACAGCCTAGTTTGTGTAAAATATATACATTTAGAATGTTTTACTGCTCAGTACTAGTTGTAGGTTATGTTAGACCACTTTGAAAAGTAATTTTACTTAACGAGGTCGAAAAGAAGAACGATTTGACCCACCCTTGTAAAATAAAAATTGGGCCCATCGAGGTGGGTGTGAAGGCACCGGACTCAGCAGAATACGGAACAAAAGCACAATTTCAAGATCACTAACACAAAAGATTTTACCTGCAATATATAACGAAACGAAGAAGCCAACCAGAATGGCGAGCAAGACGCAGACGATCAGGAACACAGAAACAAACTCACGGAACTCACCGTAAACGAACAAAAAGACGCAAAAGCTAAATGAACACAGAGAGTAAGGCTGATATATCCGGGAGACTACCGTAATGAGAATTATTCTATTCTATAATCCTTTATTTACTACAGAGATTCTACCATTGTACGTGTATGAGTGGGTGGGAGGGCCAGTAGTTCTTCACGTGAGTGGTTGGGTGGGATTTTAGTGGAAATAGAGTAATGTATTTCCAGTATATTAAAACAACTACAAAAAGTACAGAAGGTTACGTAACTTCATAACTAACCCAATTATTCCCCTCTCCTCTCCCCAACCAATTAATGCTGCTAGTCCTTGAGGATCAATGAGCTTCCAAGTATCATGGTCTCCTAATTTAGTTAAGTAGTGACAAGCTGTAATTTAACGTGCTTACATGAAGTAATTCACTGATTGGACGTTATTAAAAGCAATTTATGCCTTCTCAGATTTAATTACCACTTTTTCAGTTATCTAGAAACAATTGTTGCTGTAAAACTTACCAATGTAAAATACGATTATATTTTACAGGAAAATTACCTCAAGTTTCCTAAGAGAATTATTATATACTTCGTCCCCAGTCTGTGGTGTACTTAATATGTAGGTCAACTCTACTATATGGCTAAAACCTAACTGCACTTGTTTCGTTACAGGGTGGTTATCTACGCTTACTTGTCCTTCCCTTCGTGGTTCTTTATAAACCATAGCATCAATATAAAGGCTCGGCCTGCTGTCGTTTTGTTAGATGACAAAGTTAATCTACATCAGGTATATACGAAGTATTGCAAATATGTCAGAATTAGTATAAATTACCTTAAACATTTCACATTTAAAATTAAACTAGCCATACTTTTGCGTCATGTTTATTTCTTTTGTACCGTCTGTTTTAAATAAATTATCAAATTACATTAAAGCCAATGTTAATTTTGAACATTGTTGAAGGAAATCCTTTATTAAGAAGTGTTTATGATATTAATTAATCTAACTTCCCTCCAAATTGCATCAATATCAGTTCAGTGGTTCCGGAGGATTCATGATTATTGAGTATATAGGTTTTGATTTTATATTTTAAGATTATAATTAAGTAATAAATAATATTTAGTACTATATTTTTGTTATAAGTTGAGTGTGTTTTTTGCTTTCTCCCATTTGCGTTAGCATAGATAAAGTATTGTGATCTTTTTACAAGTTGGTCTAAAAATCCAATGTTGGGTCCCCTGAACCTAAAAAATTGTTTCAGTAAAACCTAAACGAAAAAAGTTCTACGAAGCTTGTATTTTGCACTCTTTTAAGAGCGAGTTGTAATGAGTACATCTCCATTCAACTCACATCCCTTGCTCTTTTCTCGTTGTCAGATGGGGTATTCTGTGTAAAACACTTCGTTACCCTGTAAGACATATAAGCTTGACTATTTTAACTTGACTTTCACTGAATAGAAGGACATGTCCCTCAGACGCAGTTATTTAGGCAATCGCATTTGGTATTTGCTGAAAATGTCTTCTATGACGTAATATTAGAAAAATAATTTTTTTTTTAGTATTAGTTAAGTTTATAAAAACAGTTATTTGAGAGAAGGAATTTTGGTAAACATATTTGAAAGGGGTCTTCATCTACAGATAAATAAATAACTAAGAAGCAAAAACATGATCTTTCTTTTTCATCGGAAAAGCCACAAAAGTTAACCTACAACAAAATAAAATAAAAATATACAGGGTGGAAAAAATGTAAATGCTTTCACAACAACATTATTTTTTTACCATAGATAATTTCTTTATTTATTTATTTTTTTTTTAGTTATTGTGTTCCATACAGTATAATTATTGATCAGAATAGTTTACTTAAAATTGTTAAATAACGGAGAAATATTATTGTTCAAATTAGTTACTTTCAAATACAAATGACCACTACTCTGGACAGGATAGACTTTTTAAGTCCTGTTTCCGGTACTTTCTTTCTATTGAATTTAACTTTAATTTGATACCAAACTCAATTTTGGCGTTCAATAAATATTTTCGTTCAACTCCAAGTGAGCCGTCCTGAAAAGATAAAATGTCCCTTAAGACGTCAAAAAGTGTGTTCTTTGTAACCATGATGATATACAAGATCACTTTTATCAATGAAGTCATAGAAAATTTGTGAATATGTTTCCATATTTTTTCCACGCTGCGTGTTTTTCCTAAATATAGTGTTTTTGATTAACAAATTGTGCAGACTTTTGTCTTGGTAATGAATATTTTTTTATCAGACTATTAATTAGCGAGTTAACCCCACAAACGTTTTCATGTTTTATTCGCAAAGGCGTAGGTTAGGTTAGGTATATGGCATTCCTAACAACTGTAACTGAAAACAACAGTCCTAACAGCTCTAACTAATAACAACAGTCCTAACAGCTCTAACTGAAAACAACAGTCCTAACAGCTCTAACTGATAACAACAGTCCTAGCAGCTCTAACTGATAACAACAGTCCTAACAACTCTAACTGATAACAACAGTCCTAACAACTCTAACTGATAACAACAGTCCTAACAGCTCTAACTGATAACAACAGTCCTAACAGATCTAACTGATAACAACAGTCCTAACAGCTCTAACTGATAACAACAGTCCTAACAGCTCTAACTGATAACAACAGTCCTAACAGCTCTAACTGATAACAACAGTCCTAACAGCTCTAACTGATAACAACAGTCCTAACAGCTCTAACTGATAACAACAGTCCTAACAGCTCTAACTGATAACAACAGTCCTACCAGCTTTAACTGATAACAACAGTCCTAACAGCTCTAACTGATAACAACAGTCCTAACAACTCTAACTGATAACAACAGTTCTAACAGCTCTAACTGATAACAACAGTCCTAACAGTTCTAGCTGATAACAACAGTTCTAACAGCTCTAACTGATAACAACAGTCCTAACAGCTCTAACTGATAACTAATAATTTTTTAGTTATATTCTACCAAACGTATATTTTTCTAATAAAATAAATCAGTGTTTTTATTTGGGTTACCTCGAATAACTTGCAAAGTACGCATTTTATTAAAACAAGTAGTAAAAGTATAATTTTAACTTAAAAACGAAAAAATTGTTATAACTAGAATCTACATTTTCCGGTGACAACTGAGTCAAGGTACTATCTATAGTATTTAGTACTATCTATAGTATTATTTAGTATTTAGTACTATCTATAGTATTATCTATAGTATTATTGTAAATACTATCTATAGTATTTACAAGATAACCAGACGTTTCGCCCATACTGTGATGTGGCATCCTCAGTGGTTAGAGTTTCAGAGGAACCACTGAGGATGCCATATCACAGTATGGGCGAAACAGCCTGGTTATCTTGTAAATATTGTAGATAGTACCTTGACGCGGTTGTCACCGGAAACTGTAGATTCTAGTTATGACACCGGCCGCTTAAGCCTAAGTTATAAGATTGAAGAAAATTAATTGTTGTTTAATGATTGTTTTAAGATCAATATGAATCGATGGCTTGTTAAAGGTTGTTTCATGTTTGTCAAATGCTAAAATGTTAGATTTTCATATTGAAATAACAGGAAACAATGCATCTTAAAGGAAAACTTATAGGTTTTGTAAAGACAATTAAATTAAATTATTTAATTTTTTTTAATTCAGTAGCACAAATATTGAGTGGGTTATAATTAAAATAACATAGTTCCCTACTTATTTGAGTGAAAAAATCCACGAAAACAACCCCCTAACCAATATCAAATTAGGTTGCGATATAGATCAAGTAAACGATATATCGTTATTAAATAAAATGTGATGTTTATTCGATGTTTACTAAATATTACTCAATCGACTAGAAATATCGATCAAGATTGAAACACGCTTATTGGAACCAGAGCCAATCTTGGCGGGAAATGATCCAACTTCCTGGCCAACTGAACTGGATAACTAAGTTATCGCTGGGAATCATTGAATTACGCTTATCAACCCCTAACCCATCTTCGTACGGTAAGTAGAGATTAGATAGTTTATGTGGTATAGGTTAGTAAAGTATATTTAAACAATATTTTATAAAAGGAATTAATTGAAAGTGAAAAGGTTAATTTTATAGACTTAAGCCTTTTAAAAAACCATTTTTATTCTTTTGTCGTATTGTTAAAAACTTATGAAATAAAAACAACAGGCATTGTAAAAGACAGACTTTTTAGAAAGTTTAAGTTTACTTTGCTGCAGTTATACTATCAATGTACATTAATACACATTAATTCCGACAATATTCTTTCATTTGGTCTTAAATAAAATATCAAAATCACAAGAAAACATTAGAAAAGAGAGGGACTAAAAGTAATCTTATGAGATAAAGAAAAAAATCAATTGAAATTGAAATCTTTTACCTATATGAATTACACAGTATTGATAACAGAAAACCGTACATACCCAACTGTAATGCTCAATATACGATATCACTTAAAGTACTGGCTTACCAATATCATATGAAAAAAAGAAAAAGAAAAAAATATTATATAAAACAAAAACCGATAAGAAAAATTTATGAAACCCAAATATGGAAAATTGAAAGTGTTGTTAAATTGTAATATCTCGGAATGTGGATCAAATCGGACTGGATAACACAAGAAGTAAACAGAGAGTAAATATATTTTAATTTGCATACAAACTAACAAACAATTACTTAATAAAAAAATCAATATTCATCCAAGTGAAGATCAGATATTTTTAATATAGTTATTAGAATTTTTTAACACAAGCAACATATGAATAAGAGCGCCTAACAGTTGAAAAGAAAAGTGAACTAGGAGAACTACAAAAAGAGACAAAAAATCTAGGACAAGTGTTAGGTCATGAGAAAAAAGGAAAATAAATGCATTACCACAAATTAAAAATGTAATATTTCATTACGTTAATAAACTGAATAAAAATCTAAGATGGTTAGAAGAAGAGAAATAAGATATATGTAAAATACATATTTCTTAAGAAATAACACATGATAGGAACTGCTGATAGAGAACACAACTTACGTAGAAGAAAGAAAAGCCAAAACTTAAAGCAAAAAGGGTGTGAATAGGTGATCAGAGCTAAGCAACTGGAGAGAAAATGAATAATTACAGGGATACTAGGTTTTATATATACATATATGGAATACT
>JAQJVL010001864.1:70000-139858 GCA_035578905.1 Stictocephala bisonia
AATATATAGTTAATCTTAAAATAAATAACAAACGAAACAAAAATAAATAAACAAATCAATAATTGCAAGAAGTAAAGAGTGGGTCCAGTAATGTGATTACATTTAATACATATAACATATATACCTTTGTTTTAGGATGTTATGACAAAATAGTATTAGTAGAAAGTAACAGAATTTTGAAGATTACCAGTTTTATTACTCAAGGGCTCCAATAAATTTATTGCAACTACACATAAAAAATGCAAAAGAGAGTCAGTGGCATATTTGATTTAGAAACAACAATTTTAAAAAAAGGTAAACTAGAGTATAAAATACCTAACTAGTTGATTCCAACTAAATGTTCTCGTATTATAATGACAAAATGTATATACACAATCCCATATATTTCCAGCAACTTAAATCTCTTTGCTTCAAGTTGGACAGTTAGACTGACAGTTAAACTTACTAAAAAACGTAATCAGAAAAATGTAAACATCATATTTAACTACAATTTCCACGAAAATAAAACAGTGAAAGGAATAAATAATCTTCCCTCATATATATTAACCAGTAGAAATATTAATGTTAAAGTCAATAAAATATTTATCCATCTAATTGGGTTTCGGCCCTTTTCCGTTACTTCACTACCACTACTTTTTTATCGCAATTACGGTTAGGTTAGGTGGCTACTAAAGTTGACGACAAACTGGTAAATCCAATGATTGACTTATCGCCGAATGCGCTGTGTGTAAGTGCTCGCGATATCGGATTCCTAGCAGACAAGGAATATTACAGTGGACGTAAAAATGATTGGGGAAACATTTTTAGAGCACTAGAATATTTCAAGTGGTAGTGAATTACCAGAAAAGATCTGGGTTTTATACAAAAATCCAAACCTGAAAATCAATTACGTTTAATTAGCTATGTTTAGGACTATTATTTTTCAGAAAACAATAATAATATATTTTGTGTTTAACAATGTACATCCAATTATAAATAAATGAGTAAATGAATAAATAAAATTAATTTCTTTAATGAGTTCCATTTTATAAATTAAACTTCAAAGAACAATCCGCTTATTTGAAAATCTTCTCTTTGTGTAGGAACATTAAACTCGACTTCCGGAAGGAAAACTTTGAGACAAATTGTTGTATTTTTAATATAATCGTATTAAACTAAATCCTTTTTCCAAACAACTTCTTAGAATTTATTATTTTATTATTCTTATAACGAAAATATTTGAGTGATATAATGATTATTTATTGTCTACATTTTGGAATTTAATTTCAAGTATAAATAATTTCATGTTACTTGAACGTTCGTTGACGCTTCATTAATTATCTAAGTAACGAGAATGTACTACAGTTATATTGATGGAACACGTTGTTAACAGTGGTGTTGACTCACCCACTCACCCATACACCTACAGAAATGTGACTCCAAGTAAGTTATGGGTCCCGGTAACATATATCTTCTGTTGCCGGGTACAGATTTTCAAATTTTGCTTCCATTCCATTCATGAACATACCAAGTGACGAGGTTGGCACGTGGATCGAGTAGGGGTGTCCCCTAATCCATAAACTATAAAACTCGATTTAGTGGCACATTCACTAATTGACAATAAAACCGCAAATAGAGCTGTGGATTTACAATTATGGAAAACATTTTGATTAATTATAATTACATTTATTTTTCTATTCGAACTAGGGCATTCCATTGAAGCAAGTATTGAGATCACGTGATTGAGAGAACTGGTGGATTAAACCCATAACCAGATAAGTAAGAAAAACACAATCAACCGGTGTTAATGAAAACTTACCCCAAATTATCTATAATCTACTCCATACTTCACTACACTTAATTTCAGCAGTAAATTTTATAGTTATGCATTTTACAATACTAAACATTTTTTATTTTCTGAATCAAATTAGATATAATTTTTGTTCATTGTGTTTTAAATAATAAAAATTAGCCTCGGTTAAAGTTTAATAATGGATTTAACTGAATTTTTTAGCTAATACACTGAACAAAAATAATGTAATTGTTAACATTATCATAACAAATAAAATAACAATATACATATATCTTTTTTATAAAAATAAAATTACTTAGTTAAGCTATGTAACAGTATTATATGTAAAAATCATTTTTCTGTTTATCATACTTAGTCTACTCTCCAAAATGTTAGGTAGAAAGAACAAAACAGCAGCATTTATTCAGGGACGTTTCTACAAAATGAAAGTTCGAAACACTATTTAGGCAAAAGAGTCAAATAATTAAGGTATTGTTAAATGGAAAGTTAGTTTTAAATGCAAGAAAAAGTAATTTATTTTTTGAGGTTCTCTTTAATATACAATGTAATCAGTTTTAAAGATGATAGATTACCATAAAAGTGTTTTTAAAATACAGAGGAAAAATTTCTCCCAGATTGAAGATGGGTGAAATAATGAATAAACATGCAGCCCTTTTATCTGAACGCTTCACTGGTCCGTTTTCATTTTAATCGTTCTCGTTTCCAGCCCATCTAACGGCAATTAACAGGTTTCAGTAGGCTGTCACCTGTCACACTTGACGTAACACCTGTTCTTGCAATGTATAACAGTCGTTTCTGTTACTTGAAATGTATAACAGTCGTTTCGTATGGTAGTCAATGTAATATTCCTTGTTTAAGTTATAACTGTTGCTTAGACAGTGTCCGTAAGTTGTTTGCAGGATGTTGGTAAATAACAGTTTAATCTTGTATGAATCTTAGTTGGGACTCGAGACTCGTTTCCCCTTGACTCGTTTATGTTTTCTAGGGTCAGCGATCTGTAGGTAAAGTAAAAAGGGCAAAATAGATCAAGCCCTGACTGGATCGAACATGCCAGAACTGTACGTCCCTAATGCTCTAAAACTTTTTAAAATTAAATTTTATGGATTTAAAGTAAAATACTCGGTTCAGGCCGTCTCTATGTGTACAATCTATTCTTAAAATATAATTAGTGATGTAGAGCACAAAGTAAATAGACACCCTCTTACAGTAGCCATGGAATATCTTGAGCTGTCGAAACCGTTACTTTCAAACGGTTGGTGGTTAGCGGAGGGGAGGGGTACGGCATACGCATGCGTGGATTTGTACTTGCTTGACGTGCAGACGTTGGCTACCACTCCTGATTCTGATCCTGATTGGAGATAATCGCTGCCTTGTTGTTGTACCAAAAGCGTTCGTTATTGCAAATATCAAATGCAATAATTTTGTTTATATTATTAGTTGTTATGTATTTAATAACTTAGCCACAGTTGTTATAATTTAAATATTAATTTAATTAGAAAAGCTGTCAATCTTCAAAGATATTAAATAATTTAATATTGTTCACAAATTTATTTAAAAGAATGTATTTCCTAATATACAATTAAACTACGGACTCCTTACAGTAAAAACTTGAAATGTACTTATTTACAAACATAACCTACATTATGTAAATTCACTAGGGTTTAATTATTTGGTATTCCATATGATTTTATTTTATTTTTCTCATTAAATATGAGACAAAGATAATAGTAATATAATTAAATATATAATTATATCATGATAACACATTATAATATCAAGTAATATTATTATAAATTAAAATATCAGTGATTATTCAGATGGGAGTTGTGTTATCAAAAAAAGGTAATTTCTGGTCATGGTGACTTGATGTTTACAGAAAAGCTAGTAGTACACTAAACGCTGTTTAATGGTAGAGATCCCCCTCCCCACGGCACTGATAGTGACGTAAACCATAGCTCAAGATATCCCGTTGCTATCGTAATAAAATTATAGTTCATTTGACTAGTAACATTCATATAGAGTTACTTCATTAGCATGTTACGTGCTGATAGATAGAAATACAAAACAAATGAATGCCAAACACAAATAAATACAGTATAAAAACAAACTCTATGAAATATTATAGTCATTGTTTTTTTATGTACTACCGTAACCGAAAACAACCACAAAATTAATGTTGTGCCTTTTTTCTTGTATTAAACCAATTTTTTTTGTGTAACGTTCAGTTGTTTTATACTTACGCTTAAACGGTTAAATGGATGCCTGTCTTCTATATACTTATTTATGAAAGGTAAATCTCTGGCTCACTAATCACTAATTCTTCCACTTCCCGTAATCCTACAGCGTTGAAATTTGGGTCAATTGTTTGTTGTAGGCTAAATAGGAACACTAAAATATTTTTGTCTTAATAAAATACTCTTAAGTGCAAATGTATAGACATTGAAAAGTTAAAAATTAAGTTGAACAGTGCTTTAAAATATTTTTATTTTTTATCACCTATGTGCAAAAGCTATTTTTCAAGTAACCATCGTTCCATGATAAAATTCGGTTGATTTTAGTAACAACTGTTTTGTAAATAAATGAATATTCTTATTTTGCATGTTTGACGTTTAACCTATCGACCTATCGATGCATTCAGAGCTTAAGATTAATGACACTTTTTTATAAATATTTTATATATTTATCTATATAAAAAAAATTGCATGAACATGATTGAAAAAGGCTAAGTAATATTATTGAGTGTTTATAATATTACACAGTTTGCAACTCAAGTGCAATGAGTGAACTTCAAGAAATAAATTTACATATTATGAGTTTTCTTAATAGTTTAACCACTAATATTCGTCGTCAAAAGTCGAGGTCGAAGGCCGAGGTGTCACGAGCGCAGTGAGTGGCGAGGTTGGCACGCGAAGCGTGAAGGGGTTTCCCCTAGTCGTTATATATACGAAATTGAGTTGATAATAATAGGATAAATTGTGTACTATGTTACTAAAAATAACTAATACAGTAAATATCGCTTGTATAAAATTAAATGTTTTGTGATGTATAAAAACCTTGATATAATTTAACTAATATGAAAATGTTATTAAAGTTAAATCAAATAAATTTTATAGTTTCTTCATAAGTCTATAACGTGTTTGTATTGTTGGAACACAAATTAACGTCACAGAATACAAATATTACAATATAATTAACAAATGGTTCCTGTATAAGTCTCCTTGGTCTGAGGATAGTCTATTGAATTAATCTACATAATCTTTCATTTTTTATTTTTGACGATCACTTTTTTATATATCATGGCAATTAAAACGGAAAACGTTACTGATCATAACTGATATTATTATTAGATTAAATTAACTCTATTGGTGAGTAAATGTCTTGTATAAAACCCCTGTAGGTGTTTAATTGTTTGTTCTAGGTCCTATTGATCTAGCACAAACACGTTTAAGGTGACGTCAGAGGGCAAATTACCAGAGCTTAACATCTTCATCCCATTGGCCCGTGCTGATGACTGAATCCCTAATGACCGATTGGCCCAATTACACTCCCCACAGTGCTGATGTGGGCAGCTAGTCAGCAGCAAACAATTATAGATAGCATCAACACAGATCAGCTGCTGTTCCCATTTGTAGCAGAGTGTAATCGTGTCTACATTACATATAAGAATACAGTAGAAATGTTGAGAGATAAGAGTGATGTAGTAGGTTTTATTACATGCGTTGGATTACTAACTAATCTCATTAAAAACAATACCTCTGTACGTGTGGGTGGGGGTAAAAATTGGGACTAAAGTGACAATCTTCAATATGTGGGGGGGGGGGGAGGGGCGAGTGAGGCTCTACTACGTTAAGTCTGTAGGAGGATTGTTTTTATACCAGCTTACATGTAAAGTAGGTGGGTTGGTCATTACTACCATGCTTTATGGGTAGGTAATGCAGGACCCACTTTGCATGTTCGACTTGATTCCCATGTCTGACGACTCCCTTAATACAGTTATACATATATGGATAGGTGGGTTGGTCAATAACATTGTGTGTAAATCGATGTTAGGTTGGCCTTTTTTAAACTACAAAGTTCTTGGTAAAATAAGACAATCCAATAAATTGAATTATATATAACATATTGAAATAAAAAAATATTAGACTTTGTTTTCACATAGTAAATGCACACAAAACATTTATTTAGAATTACATTCAAAGTAATTTTCATTCACATACACCAATAAAAAACACCGGGTTTTTACTTGTATGGATAAATTATTATAAACAAGTAAGCTATCACTATTTTTGTGACTAACAGTTTTTATAATCTTTTTCAATATTTACCATATGAAATAAAAATAATAAATAATGTATACAGACTATCCGTGCAGTTCATATGTTGTACAAATCTCTAAGTATTCGAGATATAAGGTTTTGAAAAATTGAGAGGGAGACAAATTTACTGTATGAGCATAAAAATTGGGATTAAAGTGACAATCTTCAATATTTTTAATATTTTTATATTAGCATGGAACATGCTTTAGTCTTGACCTAACTGTCTGAAAACGTTACGCGGGAGGGTGACGCGTAACCATGAAAACACAATGACATATCAGTGTTGACTTCAATAATGATTTTATTTGCAAGCGTTGATCAAAGTACATCTTTAGTTTCCATGACAACTCTTGTTAAAAATATACAAAATTAAGTCCTAATTAGAGAATCCAGTCCTCATTTACATATCAGTCTACCTCCAGCCGTCCACCGGTGATGTTGTGTCCTGGATCAGATTGCCCTCCTTCGACATCGTCAGGTGTATGTACTCGCCATTCTACTGATAGATCTACATCTGGATTCGGAAACGCAACCTCCGAAATAATAACTGAACCAAAGAAACCCAAAACTGGTGCTCAACGTCAAAAGGAATATAAAGCGCGTAAAGCTGCCGAAAAATCACTACCCAACGAAAATGGTGAGTGTAAACCGATCAAAACTGCTGCCAAAACCGCTGCTGAACGGATGAAAGAGTACCGCCAACGTCTAAAACTAAAGAAACTGGCTCTGAAAAGACCTCTCGAATCCGATGAAGATAACAATGTACCTAACAAATTATTGAAAACTAACTACGCCTTAGCTGACCACGAATTTGACCTTCGTTTCCGACAAAATCCACTAGGCCATATTTGCGATGTATGTGACCGAATTTGGTTCAAAAAAGACTTGAGTAATGTTGGTCCCAAGTGTTACGACATATTACGAGCTGAATTTCCCGACGAAGATGTAACAACCTTCAAGCTGTGTGCCACTTGTAAACAATCGATTTACCAATCCCGAAAAATCCCTCAGTTATCACGAAGTAACGGTTTTGTTTACCCAGACTTTCCTGCCGATTTACCGACCCTCGACTGTATTGCCGAACGTTTGATTTCTCCGAGACTTCCGTTTATGCAAATTAGGCGTCTCAGATACGAACACGGTAGTAAAAGCATTATTGGTCAAGTTGTGAATGTACCTGTCGATGTAAATAATATGGTTTCACAACTGCCTCGACACCTGGATGACGATTATGCTTTCAACGTTCATATTAAGCGCATGTTGATACATAAATCATCTTACCTGAAGGGGCATGTGAAAAAAACAACGGTCAAACAGTGGTTGGCTTATTTGTTGAAAACGCCTTTGTACAAATTGTATAAAATTACAGTCAACGAGTCTTTCTTCAATGAGAAACACGTACGCGAAAAACGTGCCATCGAATTATTAACTAAACAAGATTGCGATAGCGAATTACTTCTCGCTCAGCAACACACTCTAATGTGGAACGAAGACAAATATTTATGTATTGCCCCCGGAGAGAATAAAATACCAAACAGTATAATTTACGACGAGCATGCAGAAGAATTGTCGTTTCCGGGGATCTACTTGGGCCATCCTCGTACTTTCAAAGATGGTTTGAAAGTATCTCCTTTCAGTATGGCAACGAGTGAAATTCGGCGTCAAGACCGACGTGGTGTCACATCCGAACACATTTTGTACCAATATTGGCCACAACTTCTAATGATTGTATGGAACAATAAAATTTAAAAAGTAAAGATATATTTATATTTTTAAGATATGTTTATATTTTTTGTAATTCCTTACATGAAATCTAAAATTCGTTGTTTTCGGAGAAAAACATTAGCATAAATAATTAAAAAGGAGCCAGCAAACAGAAAAAGCGCAGCTAAAGAATGTTCCATGTTTCTTGAATTTTAGCCGTAGGCTCTAAGCAAAAAGATCCGGGGGTCCAGGGGGCTTGCCCCCTGGCGAGGCCCGCAGGGCCGAGTTTTTTTTAAGTTTGTGTATATAATTAATCAAAATGTTAAAATAGCATTAATTATGAATATTTTTTATATAAGTATACGATATTGAATCGCCTCCTTCAAATAAAGTAATAGAGTAACTCAAGCAATAACTTTGCTCTTCCATGAATGAACTATGCGTGTTAAGGGAAGCACGTAATAATCCCTACCTTTGACCACTGCCCTTTTAATCTAATCAAGTTTCACACCGTATTAGCAAAGGTGACCTTTTATAAAGAGTAAGAGAGCCGACGAGAAAAACGAGGCCAGTTATAATCATATTTTATTTTTGTGTTTTAAATAACTGATTTTGTGTTTACTGTAGAGGTTTTTTTATCTGTACACTAAAAATATTATGTACTACAATTATTATTATGCAGCATCAACAATATGTTTTATAACAATGGCATTGTCCTGTAAGTTATTTGTATACTATATAATAAGATTCCATAAAATATTATTAGAGGTACATAAAGTAACATATTCAACTGCCTTGGAATAACTTGAATAGATGATAACTTTTAACGTTAGATATGAATTGTAATTTAACATACAAAAGAGGATATAGTTTATGTTTTCAGACGCGTAACGTTTTCAGACAGTTAGGTCAAGACTAAAGCATGTTCCATGCTAATAACTATTACAATGACATTTTAAACTGTCTATCTTCCCGTTTTTAACTGTAACTAGTCACCGACAATCTCTGGCACCTCGAGGTATCTGATTTTCGGATGGTGAACCCATAGACTTTTAAAATTATCTTATTAACAATTCAGAATTTGGAGTATTATGTGTCTTTAAAAATATTTATGATAGTATTTTTATAAATTTCACACAATGATCAAATGTTAATTTAATTTGTTATACTAGTTGAACATTTTTATCAAACTAATACATGATAACAATTCTTCCAATTTTTAGTTTTTACCTATAAATATATTACTTTAAGTCCAGTTCAGTTCATAAATCAATACAAGTTTATTAACTTTAACCACGATTTAATTACTATTTTAAATATTGTACCATTCTTTTACTCTGCTGTTTAAGTTTAAGTAACTTTTCAATTAATTCAAGTGAGATCTGTTCTTAATGAAAGTAATCTGATACACAGAACAGGGGAAAACACAATAGATGTTCCTAGATTTTTTCAATGTTTCTATCACCGGAATCATTTGCCGAAGTTTGCAAGTTTACAGATACAGGGTGGAAACAAATATAGAAACGCTTTCACAACTTTTATATGACTTAACTTGTAAAAGTGAAATCTTGTACATGATCATGTTTACTAAGAACATACTTTTTGACGCCATTAGTGATATTTCATATTTTTAGGGAGACAGCCCACGAGAAGTTGAACGAAAATTTTCAATGTAAGGCTAGGCCGAGTTTGGTTTGAAATGAGAGGTATATTCAAAATAAATTAATTGCCTGTAAACCAGACTTCTAAAGGTTTATCCTTTTCAGAGTAGTGGTCATTTGAATTTAAAAGTAACTAATTTGAACAATATTAATTAACGGTTTTAAGAAAATTATTCTGATCAAAGTTTATACTTTATGGAAAACAATTATTTAAACAAATTAAACTATCAAATTGTCTATGGAAAAATAACATTGTTGTGAAAGGGTTTCTATATTTGTTTTCAATCCTATATACTGAACGTATGTTTAGAGGGATGTTTCAGCTCTAATTTAGTACCAATAACAGCATACTAAATTTTTAAAAAGATTTTTACCGAAAACTTAAAACATTTTAAAGTTTTAAAATATTTTTTATTGCTAATACCATGATTATGTTTTGATATATCTTTAAAATTATACGTATCATTTTTAAATACATGAATTTAATATGTAAGATATTGCCAAATAATTTGTATACTTATGAAATCTAAAACTTATTCATATCTACTAAACGTATCATTTAAATTAAAACAAAACATTGATTGTTAACCTTACTTATGTTTTCGGATAACTAATCTATTATTTTATTGTCTATATTATACGTTAAGGCATTACGTTGTTGACGACATCAATCAAAGAAATTTACAAAAATAAAAAAAAATTGCATTTATAGTATATTAATTTATATTCATTCATCGTACATTCTTTGAGTATTTAGCCAGTAGCCTTGACCGGAGGGTTCTGACGTTATTGGGAACGGAGTCAAGCAACATCGAGCGTGGCTGTTCGTTGGATGGGTGACGTCTGAGTGATCCCGTCCTGGTGGTGGTTCGGAAGTCACGTAAAGTCGTTGGTCCCCAGGTTAAGTGTTAGAGAGGGCTTCTTAGCCCTAACTTCGCCTGGTAAAATAAGACAAACTTTAACTTTAACTGTTTACTGTGGTATATAATAATACACATTATAAGCGATATTTGATGCAATACGAAAAAGGAAAATACACGTAATTTCCTGTTGTGAGATATAAAGTATATAATATGCTGCTTATATAAAGGGGTTGAACCTAGTTTTATGAGAGTCGTAAAACTATCGTGTATTCGGTGTGTGATGGTTTCGGCTCACTTTTATTACACCAGGTATTCCCAGAGGCTTCATAAAATGTAATATTATGTGTATTTTATATTATTACGTAGTCTTGAATTACACTCAGTTTAAAGCTAAAAATTCAGCAACAAATGTCACATAGTGTAGTGAAATACGTATATTAAGCTGTATTTCAGGTTATTAATTATATTAAAAAAATAAATGTTTATTTCTTCCCTGTAATGGCATCAGCATATTTTTTTGCATTAACTAATGAATCTTAGACAATTTCACTTAGTGGGTGCTCCATCCAAAAAGGCGAAAATATAAAAATATATAATGTTTTATTTAAGTTTATTACTAAAGAACATTTTCTGAACACGTCTATGGAAAAGTATTGGTGAAAACAGTTTTATAAATATTTTTTTAGAAATGTATTACGAAAAGCTTGCACCTACATATTTCTCCAGTTTTACACTATCATTTCATACAGTACTTATCACTATAGTAACATACTATGAAGAACTGAACATGTGTTATTTTGTTGTCTGGCATTGGCAACAATGCATTATTACAAAAAACTTAATTATTACAACTAGTTATATTCTGTAATAACTACTTGCATATCACAGTTGTACTTTATAAGTAAAATAACATGTTTTAGTTTTTCTCTTTTTCTGAGAGTTAAATTCTAGCTTGTTTTTAAGTACGGGGACACTCGTAGCTCCTTTTATAAACCACATAAAGCCTTCAAATCGGTTTGTTTTGTAGGGAATAAGATGTTCTACAACCTATAGGACAAACAACAGTTTTTAATAATACAAAAACTATAAAATTAAAAATGTTTATGATTTGAAACGTTTAAAAACTCTTAATTTCAAAATATGAACGCTTACATGAAATCCCTTTCTACAAGTCTTACATACATATGTTACCTTCAAAATGTAAAAAAAGAACTTAATATCATGTTTAGTATTTAATTTGAAGATGTTCCAAGAAAACGCTGTAGTAAAAAAAAACAACCCCTGTTAGGGGGATGAAAATAAGAAGGGGTGAAAATACCCAAAACATGTTTTCATTACCTTCCTAAATACGTATGATAAAAGAATATATTTTTTCAAAATATAGTAATTTCTTTTATAAATAGAGTTCCTCCTTATCGTTTTCTAAGTTGATAATCTTTATTATAATTCGTACATGTTAATTGTTAATATATTCATGGTAGGTATTTTAAATAGTACTAATCTTGAATATCCCGATATCTTGCTTTTTTTACGTACAAACATTTGACAAATATTTCCAATTCAAACATTGCTATTAAGTTCCGTTTTTGTTATTTAACATTATTAACAATGTTACTAGAGTCATATTAATAAATTAATTGGTTTCACTAAATGTACAGTTTACACTGAATACTCATAGATTTAGGAGAGCAAATTTCATTTCCTGTTGTGAAATATAAAGTACACAATGTGTTACTTATACACCGGGCTTGAACCTAGTTTTATGACACTCATAAAACTAACATGATGGTTTTGGCTTACTTTTATTGCCTTAGTTACTTCTAATGTACTAAAACAGTATCAGACAATGTAAAATAAGCATAAACACTCGTAAAGGACTGTCAAATTACTAAAAACTAATACTAAGTAATACAATTAGTAAGACATCCTTAATTACTAAAAATAAATAGATTAATTTTAAGTGCATCATAATTGACTGTGGATTATGATATATACATCACACCTTCTAAGAAATCTTACACAGATAATAATAAAAATAATGTATTTTTTAGTATTGATTACTAAAACATGAAACTAATTTGATAGACATCTAAAAAATCAGCAACAGATAATAATTGGCCAATTTTAGAAATGTGTTACTGATAGCCAATTATGCCTGTTTGCTGACGACACGTCAATTGTAATGGACGGGCCAAGTCGACAGGCCTTAGAGATAATCTCATTTCTTCATTCTAATAAAGTCTCCCTGTGGTTTTGGGAGAATGGTTTAGTTGTCAACAATCACAAGACAAAGTTTAATGATTTTACTATGACATCAATAAATACTAATGGTTTTAGCATTTTATTAAATGACACAGAGGTCTGTTCTGATTACGATGTGGATTTTTTAAGGGATAATTGTCGATAGAAATTTAAATGTTCATTCTCATATCAACAAAGTTGCAAAAAAGATCTGTTCTGGTACGTTTTCCTACGCAGACTTTCGTCTTTTACAGACACAGAAGTTCTTCTGACAACCTACTATGCCACAATTTTTCCTTGTTTGTCCTATGCAGTCTCTATATGGGGAGTGGAGAGTTCACATGTACATAAGATACTTGTCTTAGAAAATAAAGGTCATAAGAGTTATTGCACGTCTTCAAAAAGTACAGTCATGTAAAACTGCTTTTAGGACTCTAAAAATACTGACATTCCTTGAAATTTACATTTTGCAAACAATAATGTTTTTGAAACAAAATTAGAACACTTTTCAATCTCTTATTCCTCAATCTAAGTACAATCTGAGAGATAAGCAGAAATGAAATATTCCCATAAAACATAAAGCATCCTTTAAAAAAATACATATTATAATGCTGTGATTTTATATAATGCCCTAAATAACGACCTTAAGGATGTGGGAGACGTTGTTAAGTTTAAACGTAGCCTCAAATCCTTTTTAATTGAAACATCTTTTTATTCAGTTAATGACTTTTTGAATAACCAGTAATTAGGTTAAACTGTAATTTTTATTACTGTATATATTAGTTTTGTATATTGCTTAATATTAAGGCAAGCCAATGCATGTATATTGTTTTTTTTGCAATAAAGTTATTTTTTTTATTTGATAAATATTCCTAGAAAAAGTGAAAGATAATAAACTCTTCTTGCAAATCAAAACTCATACATTATTAACGAATAATGTATTAATGGCTATTAAAATAGAATTTGCCTTTATTTTTGTGTTAACTAACTTATTTTATGAAATAAAGTGACTATATGATTAAAATGTTGTGAAAATGTCACAAAATAGTTAAACATTTTTACTAAAGTAGTTACATTTATTATATTACTTGTCTTGTGGCCAAGAGAGGGAAAAATTAAAATTGAAAATAATTTATTATTTGTTAAATCCAGATTGCATTGCATTTTTTTTTTTTTTTGAATGTCTATAGCGAATATCATTTTTTGAAAACAATTAATTATAACATACTAAAACATATTTAAAATATAATTAATCTTAGGATAACTACTATAAGCAAAACAAAAATATATCAAAACACATCAAGCAAACATAATTAGGGGAAACCAAATAATTATAATATAAGCTGTTAATTATAAGAGTCAATGTTATCTTTATTTTTTTTTTTCAAAACTGTATTTGTTACACTAATATTCCTAATTAAATTCTATTTAGGAGTTATTGTGTTTAAAGGATCTGATCCAAGACTGTTTGTCAATTTGTCATTAGGTTAAACTATTTTATCACGATCTTTTTCTCGTGTGATCTATAAATCGACATTATCTTGTTTTCGTTTGTCACTTTGTCATAACGTTAAACTATTTTATCGCGATCTTTTTCTCTTGTGATCTATAAATCGACATTACCTATTTTTCGTTTGTCACTTTGTCATTATGTTAAACTATTTTATCACGATCTTTTTCTCTTGTGATCTATTAATCGACATTATCTTTTTTTCGTTTGTAACTTTGTTATTATGTTAAACTATTTTATCGCGATCTTTTTCTCTTGTGATCTATTAATCGACATTATCTTTTTTTCGTTTCTCACTTTGTTATTATGTTAAACTATTTTATCGCGATCTTTTTCTCTTGTGATTTATAAAACGACATTATATTTTTTTCGTTTGTCACTTTGTCATTATGTTAAACTATTTTATCGCGATCTTTTTCTCTTGTGATCTATAAAACGACATTATCTTTTTTTCGTTTGTCACTTTGTCATTATGTTAAACTATTTTATCGCGATCTTTTTCTCTTGTGATCTATAAAACGACATTATCTTTTTTTCGTTTGTCACTTTGTCATTATGTTAAACTATTTTATCGCGATCTTTTTCTCTTGTGATTTATAAAACGACATTATATTTTTTTCGTTTGTCACTTTGTCATTATGTTAAACTATTTTATCGCGATCTTTTTCTCTTGTGATCTATAAAACGACATTATCTTTTTTTCGTTTGTCACTTTGTCATTATGTTAAACTATTTTATCGCGATCTTTTTCTCTTGTGATCTATAAAACGACATTATCTTTTTTTCGTTTGTCACTTTGTCATTATGTTAAACTATTTTATCGCGATCTTTTTCTCTTGTGATCTATAAAACGACATTATCTTTTTTTCGTTTGTCACTTTGTCATTATGTTAAACTATTTTATCGCGATCTTTTTCTCTTGTGATATATAAATCGACATTATCTTTTTTTCGTTTGTCACTTTGTCATTACGTTAAACTATGTTATCGCGATCTTTTTCTCTCGTGATCTATAAATCGACATTATCTTTTTTTCGTTTGTCACTTTGTCATTATGTTTAACTATTTTATCACGATCTTTTTCTCTTGTGATCTATAAAATGACATTATCTTTTTTTCAACGTTATTTTATTTCCATACAGCCAGATACATTTATACCCCCTATTCGTTTTAAGGATGTTAGCTTTAGCCTTTAAATTGCCAAAGTATGTTGTAATGTGATCATTAAAGTACATAGATCAATCTGGCTGATTATTATTTATTAAAGAAACTTAGGCCTATTTTTTCTTGCTGTACGTACTATATGGATTTTTCTTGCTGTACGTGCGTACGTATTTAATTGCTTAATTTAATGCTTACGTATTTAATTAATTGTACGTACGTATATTCATGGATTTTTACCTGATGGAAGTCTATGAGCAATAATTTATTCTTTGTGAATGATAATGCTGTGAAAAAAACATAAGCTGACTATCTTTTATAATTTTTCTTGCCTTTTTAATAAATTTTCCATGATTTTCTTCAAACCTTGGATACTTGTATAATCTATTTTTTTTTTTTATTCATTTATTTTTTTTTTCGACTTTCAAGCGTTTCAATCCATTCTTTGTCTTTATACTTTTAGACTTCCAAGTATTATTGGAACATTATAAATTCTCATGGCATTTCCAACAATTTAACATAATTTCAATTTGAGGGTTGATCGTTGTCTTACTAGTTGCAAGCAATTTTTATATTTTGTAGGCCTTTTTTAAATATATTACCTCTAATAAAGTAGGAACTTTTAGTGATATTTTCGAAACACAGGAAGTGTTTTTGAGATAATAGACGTGTATAATTAATTGTTCCCTTTCTTACCTAACTAACCAAACTTTAAAACTAAAAAATGCTGTTCTAGGGTTGTACAATGTAAAATATTATTAATACACACTAATTTTTAATCTTCAATATTATCATACTATTCAAAACAATTCAATATTAAATATTTCAATACTAAAGTAAAATAATAAAAAGTAAAAATAATTAAAAAAGTTCGTCATAAATCTTGTCAAATACTCGCTTTTGGCAACGCTGCTCTCATTAGATTCCCCCGGGAACTTCAGAGGAAATTTACTTTCCCAAGAGAATCTGACAATGGCAGATGAAATGACGGTATTTATTGTCATATAAAGTTTATAGTCTACGTTGCACACTGCTGAAATTATTTGTGATATTTTTAGCACTCCAAAATAAAATACAATTTAGGATTACTTTCATAAAAAATAATTTTACAAAAAAATTTACTTTTATAATGAATAACAAATGTTGTTTGGTTTCCTTTAACTATGTTTCTTTGGTGTTTGTTGATTTGTATATTAATTTATTATTATTATTTTTTTTTTTTTTTTTTTTTTAGTTACTTTAAGATTACTCATATAATAAAGATATTTCATTGTGATACAATTAGTTGATCTCTCAAATAGCTATATGCTAGAGACATCTAAAAAAACACTGAAATGTAATATAAATTTAATAAATTATAAATTATTTTGAATTTTAATACCTCCAGCTTTATTAGTATTTTACCAGAACCAATATTATAGGATTCTGGAACATAAATGTACTTACCTGAAAACAAACAATATTTAATTGAAAATATGGAGAAACCAGTCAAAACGTCAAATTGATCACTACATGTTTCAATATAAAAATATTATCTTCACGTGAGTACATAAAACATTTTAATAACTATACATAAATAAACACAAAAAAATAAATACAAATGTAGAAAATAAAAAGAACAACCATTATAGCTATGCTAAGTTAATTAATAAATATTAAATGTTTCCAAAGTTGTAGGAATGTAGGATGGAGGGGAAATATATTAAGTTTCTACAATTTAAATGTATCAGCTTGTTTCCTGTGATTATCAATTATTATGAAATAATTAAAAATACAATGAAAGCTAAATTGTAGTTTCCCATTTTAAAAAGTTTCATTATTATTAATTTTCATATGTTTATAAATTTCTAAATCTTCAAGTGGTACATACACGCCACAATTTGGTACTTTTGTGGCATGTATGTAAAATTTTAAGATCTACTTTTATTTCCCCCGTGTTATGATTTTGGTCAATATTATTATGTGCAAACGTAGATCTTTGTTTCATTACTTTGGGGTTGGGCGGTGTCCTTTATATCTGACATTAAAAGCACGAACTGATTGTCAAATATAAACATAGTTACAATCTTACATTTTAGTTTTTACACACTATTGTTATTGTATTTTTCATATGTTTGGTTTTTAATTTTGAGGATGTTATTTTTTCATTGTTTTTCTGAAAGTTAGTTTAGTTCCTTCTTTATTTAATATTTTCTTAATCTTTAATTCATAGTCTTTTTAACTGAACCACGATGTAGATATTTGTAGTTGATAGCAGAAAAGATGAGGGCTGAGAAATGCACCAGCCCTACCTCACGACAGTTGTCACATATGAAATCGTAAAATGTACGCTGTCGTAGAATAACAAGTGAGGTACATGACAGAAATGTATTCTTAGTTTGTCAACGAACGGCACTTTACGACAATAAACGCGGATAATTTTGGAAGGTTGGTGTAATACTTACACTATACGTTTAAAATTGGATAAGAAAATGTTGTTTTGTGGAATGTTCTTTATATTCGTACTAGGGGACACCCTATTGCACGCTTCGCATGCCAACCTTACCACTCGCTGCGCTCCCTACACTTCGGCCTTGGCAAGTGATCTTTGACAACGAATATTGGTGGTTAAAATGTAAAATCATAATATAAATTGTATTAAATAATATTAAAAATAATAATACTAAACTTACATACAGTATAATAAAGGTATTTTTAATTTTATAAATTTTTTAATTTAGTAATAATGAATATCACTAACATATTTATTAATATGAACACTCAGTGATATTACTTATCCTGTTTCAATTGCGACCATTTTATTTGATTTTGTTTTACAGCTGGGAGATATATAGAACATTTTTAATTAATAGTAAACTCTTAATGCATCAATAGGATTGTTATTAAATATACAAAATTAACACATTCTTAACAATACCTAATGCAGAGGACACATAACATTCACCTGTACATTCATTCAAATAGGAAATAACCTAAAACTTAGGTTTTAGAGGACTCTACAATTTTAAATGAGTTACAGCACTAGATAACATAATATTTTTAATTGTATCTTTTCCAGAATAATACAAAACATATTTTAAAAAGAAAACTTTTATTCGTATATTATAAGTAGTAGAAGAACTGTGAATATTCGAAATTCCTTATGCTGCCATACAAATTATTTATAAGAAAATATAGTTGTACCTGCTTATAGGCATTATGATAAAATAAAGGTTTATAGTGAAATGGTGGGGCCACTTGAAGATCACGTAGGACCATTTCCTTGGAAAAAATATCAACCTGGAAGTTTAGCTCGTGTATTAGGTTGGGAAATTAAAAAAAAAATTCAATACCGTAGATGAGTGGGTGGCCCAATACCAAAGGACGTGTTTGGGTGGGTAGGTCACTACCATAGACGTGTAAGGTAATGGATGGCTCCAATAACACAGTGCGTGTATGGGTGTGTGGGTGTACGAACTTATAAGGGTACAATCTGTAAGGGTATTTTCTGTTAGAATACATTATGTAAGGGTACATTCTGTAAGGGTACAATCTGTAAGGGTAAAAATTCAATACCGTAGATGAGTGGGTGGCCCAATACCAAAGGACGTGTTTGGGTGGGTAGGTCACTACCATAAACGTGTAAGGTAATGGATGGCTCCAATAACACAGTGCGTGTATGGGTGTGTGGTTGTACGAACTTGTAAGGGTACAATCTGTAAGGGTATTTTCTGTAAGAATACATTATGTAAGGGTACATTCTGTAAGGGTACAATCTGTAAGGGTACTTCTATAAGGGAACATTCTGTAAGTGTACATTCTGTAAGGGTGCAATATGTAAGGGTACATTTTGTAAGAGTACATTCTGTAAGGATACAATCTGTAAGGTTACATTCTATAAGGGTACATTCTGTAAGGATACTTTCTGTAAGGGTACAATCTGTAAGGATACATTCTGTGAGGGTATATTCTATAAGGGTACATTCTGTAAGGGTACAATCTGTAAGTGTACAATATGTAAGGATACATTCTGTAAGGATACATTCTGTAAGGATACATTATGTAAGGGTACAATCTGTAAGGATACATTCTCTAAGGATACATTCTGTAAGGATACATCCTGTAAGGATACATTCTGTAAGGGTAAATTCTGTAAATGTTATCATTACGTTAAGTAGTTACGAATATTGATAAGGTCCGTTTTTAGAGTAGTAATTATTTAATCCATTCTTAAATGTTAACAAAAAACTACAACCACCCAAAGAGGTAAACTTTCACTTATATTTAATGACTTGTTTATGTTCATATTAACATGAAATATATATTATTATTATTTTTATTTAGGATTGCGTATTTAAGAATTATTTGAATTTCGGTTGAGTGTGTATGAACAGTGTAGTATTGTATCTGATTGTGTTTTATCTAGCTCAGAAAACAACATTTATTAATTGACTAATATCCAGAGCGACTAAGGGACATACAGCTTTACGTGGAATCCTAACCACGTAGTACTGACCTAATTGCTAATTTACAAGCCTAATATTCAGTTCTCTTCACTACACAACTTCCGGACACTGACTACCACCCATCATGAACACCTCAGAGTTCTCTAGTAGTTTCAGCTCCGATAGCAACCATTAAGCGGATGCCATGGTGATATTATGAGAACAGATCATAGTTGTATTACCTACAACCTTCTTACTGTTCGTATTAAAATAAGCTGATTCTTTTACTCAATTTGTGAAAACATTTTTTTTAGTAATCTTTTACTCTGGGATGTCCCCTAGTGTTTTTAGGGATACAAATTTATTTATTTCTACATCTCGTCAATAAATAACAAGAAATAAGTTAAAGGAGTGAAAAGCGAGGCCTATCTCTTCTGCACGATTAAACTGCCCAGACCATAACGTACCGGTCTGCAGTAGTGAAGCCGGCAACAAATCAAAACGGCTTCCCGGTGGGCAAATTTGGCAAAACGCCGATTGGGCGGGGGGGGGCTGGGTTAGTTATGTTACGTTTTTTATCTGAGGTTAGTTTTACAGAAATTTATCTAATATATTTTTTGTGCAACCGCTTACATTATTTAATATAATAACGTCCTCTGTCAAGTGTCACTCCATACTAAGCTCTCTAATGCACATTTGCAGGTGAGTGATAACAAAGTATCTGGTTGACAAATTCCGGGATATTAATCATCCATATTTTAACCCTTCGAAAGAAAATATTTTTAAAATGTTTGTTCATAACACATTTTGAGTTTAAAAATAATATTTGCGCCAAATAATTTAGTCCAAAGCCATATTTTTTTTAACTGTGATATGTCAGTCTAATTTCATTTGGCTTTTGAATATTGATGAAATAAACTAAGAATTTATTATAGAATGGATGTGCAAAATTAAATTTTTACGTTTGCAGACAGCAATACAGAATGCTTACAAACATGGAAAGTAAAGAAAGGACATACATCTAATTTCATCAGAGATACTAGAAAATATATTAAAACTACTAAAAAAATATCAGGTAACAAGTATTTTAATTAATTTTTATTAGTATTATAAAGTTACTGCTTTTTAATAAAAAAAAACTTTTTGTTTACAAGGTTAATAATTATAATAATAATTTATGTCTGAGAATGCCTAACATGTAGGCAAAAGGCCTAAATTAAAACATGTCACAGGAACTATTAGGAATTTTTTCAAATATTATTTTAAAACATTTTCTCCCTAAAAGAACTTAAAAAACAAATGGCTTAAAAGAGATTGTAAATAAATTTAAATTAAAACTGACCGGTTATGAAGGACAATAATAAACTAAATGACAGTTAAAAATGTTGCGTAAACATTATTTGTTTGCTTAATAATTATCATGTTTTGTAATGTAAAGTTGATTCATAAAACTTGTGTCTTCATTTTGTAGTATTTTCATAAAAAAATTACTTAAAATAACTATAATGACTATTGTTTGTTATAGTTTTATACAATATGTAGAGGTTATAAACTTGACCTCTAGAGTGTTACTATGTGACACATTATTAATGTACGTGTTTCTGTATCAGCTACTAGTGGCGCAATGTTGTAACCAAGCTTCTGGGGAAACAAAGAAGTGTTTTGGAGATTGTTGGCTGTTTTTTTTTTTTTTTTTTTTTTTGTTTTTTTTTTTACTAGAACATTTTGGCTTCTGACCCCGAAAAAATAGTTTTTTTTAGTTTTTTGCTTTTTTATTTACCAAATAATGGAATCACAAGGCAATAATACACAGATTATATTTGATCCACATGTAACTGCATTAGATTACCGCTAAATACAATATACATTTACCAAAAGTAAACAAAGATAATGTTAATTAAATATTGTTATATGGAACTTCAAATATAATTATCCTGATTTTGAATAAGAAATTAAATTGATTAACTCAGGAACATACTATAGAGTGAAAACACTACACCTACATCCTCACTAAGAAAGGGTTAATAAAAAATTTTAATACGTCAGTTTCAGTTTGTTGGGATACCAAAAGAAAGTTTGCATGATAAGTTATATTATTGTAACAGAGATGCCAACTGGTGTCCCAGGTGTTAGGACAGTACAGAACTCACCCTGGGAAATATAAGACCCTCTCTAGGGACTACCCAACTCAAAAGGCCTTTATTTACGTCAAGCTGTGGATTTGTGAACCTCTCGTGGCTTAGTAACAATGGTTTGAATTTGATTTTAATTTAAGCCATTACATTGTAATAGCATCGACATGTATAAACTCATATATTTACTTTTCTATTAAATATTTATAGGAAATGTTTAACAATTATTTCAAACTACCTTAATAAAAAAGAAACACAATTATAATTTAGCATTTCTACGCCACCAACTAAATAATAATCATAACTTAATGAATAATGAGATGATTTGTTTTGTATATTATTCTTATTTCCTTCAGTAAAGATTTGTTTTAAATTCTAGTTTGCAATAAAGAAGATTTCACATTGGTGTAAAAGTTGTAAAAAATATGTTGGTTACCATTTTATAAAATGTACAGTTATTTGATTGAATAATTTCTTAACTTAAAGTTTATAGAACTAAATTGAAAGACATTGTACAATATTATTTTAATAATATTTAAATTTAAATATTTAATTGTTTTTATATATTTTAATATGAATAAATGAATTTATTTCATCATAACCAGTACATATTTATAATAAGGAAACAACCCAGAATTGACTGACCACTTTTACGAGTAATGTGGTCAGTATAGGCAACAAAATACAACAGGTTTCTTGTCAGAGTCTAGATTATAGTAACTTGTTGTTATCAGCCAGGCTGCTCTCCATGGTGTCTACACCTAACACTGATAAGGCACATAATAGGACCTGCTAAGCAAGACCGTACCTTCACTGAAATTCTCAACTGCTGCACTTCACTGCAATACTAATAAACACAAACAATTCCCTTCAGCCTAGTATAAAAATATTTACAATTTCTTATTTCAATTATTACAATACTTTACCAAAAATAAAACCAAAATACATAATACCAATACAATACAACAATAAAACGCAAATAAACAGAGAACACAACTTCTTTTCTTAACTGTAGAATAAGTTACAATTTTTATTTAGTAATAGAAAAGCTGTTAAATTATTACAACATGTTCTAACGTTAACGGAAATTTTAATTTCATAAGGCAACTTGTTGAAACATTTTGGACATTATACAGTTTAATAAAACGTGCTATGATTTTATCTTTAAAACAAGGCATGTAGCAGTGAAGCATTTCCAGAAAATTTATGTCCAGAGGTAAGTTAAACTATCTTAGTATATCAAAATCTTGAAAAACTATATTGGTACTTAGAATTAATTAAACGTTATTTTTGTTGTAAGTGTTTTCGTGGAAAATATTACGAATACAACCAATAACATAAATAAGACTTGAAACCATTGTCAATATAACAATATTCTCATTAACTTTCAATAAATTTCATTCATGAAAATACATAATACAATACATTTCAAATTTGTTTATTTTTGGTTTGTTAGTATAATACTTCCTAAATAACAAAAAAATCCATCGTTATTCCAACACCCAAGAAACATATAGTAAAGACCTATCAGAATTCAGACCTATTTCTCTAGTTTCTGTATTTTTTAAATCAATCGGATCAGGATTTTTGACATTTATAAAATACTAGCTGAACCCGGCGGACGTTGTCTCGCCTTTCATTTTTCATTGACATACCAAAATAAAGCAATAAAAAGAATTATAGAAAAAAAACATTATTTCTTAAATGAGTGCAAGCGGGTAAACAATATTTTAGGAGGCATGTCATAAAAAGTAAACTACAAAACAAATAATTATTTATTTTTTATTTTCACGTTTCACCATATGTTTTAATTACCGAGGAAAAAAGGTTAACACCAAATACAGATCACCTGATCAAGTAAAAGTAGTGAGTGCTACACTCTCAAGGTGAAATGTAGAACTACAATAAATCAAAACATATACAGTACTGTTTTTGTGAGAACTTCAATCTGCTTATGGCATGTGAAACTACATTAAACCACACAGTCATATGTTTTTTGTAAACAATTCAGATTCTCCATTTGAATAACATGGGATCTTTAGGAGCCCGTGGGGCGGGACCCTGTGGACGGATCTGCATCAAACTTCACAGAAGCTATCTTGGGAGTATACAGGATAACAACCTAAAGTTTCATGGTGATCGGTTGGATGGTTTGGCAGCGCATAGACTTCAAACATATATATATTTGAATGTATAAATATCCTTCTATATTGATTATTTATAATAACTGTAGTATTTACAAACCAAACAACAATTTGGTTTCCATGACGTTTCTGAATCTGGAAAGAAGATGGGATATTTCTTCAACACTACAGTATTTATAATAAAAATTCATACACTTAGGATATGTTAATGTATATAATAAATATTCTGTTTTATGCGTACTTTTAGTGTGGATTTAACCGTATGATTGTCTACCGAATAATAACAAACTTTACACTAAATTAATACAAACTATATATATATATATATGTGTGTGTGTGTGTGTGTGTGTGTGTGTGTGTGTGTGTGTGTGTGTGTGTGTGTGTGTGTGTGTGTGTGTGTGTGTGTGTGTGTGTGTGTGTGTGTGTGTGTGTGTGTGTGTGTGTGTGTGTGTGTGTGTGTGTGTGTGTGTGTGTGTGTGTGTGTGTGTGTGTGTGTGTGTGTGTGTGTGTGTGTGTGTGTGTGTGTGTGTGTGTGTGTGTGTGTGTGTGTGTGTGTGTGTGTGTGTGTGTGTGTGTGTGTGTGTGTGTGTGTGTGTGTGTGTGTGTGTGTGTGTGTGTGTGTGTGTGTGTGTGTGTGTGTGTGTGTGTGTGTGTGTGTGTGTGTGTGTGTGTGTGTGTGTGTGTGTGTGTGTGTGTGTGTTCGTGTTGTGCACTTGCATGTGTAAAGCGGCTGTATGTGTAAGCTTTTTAATGTGAGGGTTGTCTTTATGGTGTACATTAAACTATAAAACCATCCTAAGTCTTTTTTTGCTATTAATAAAGGTATATTTTTTAGTTGAGGTTGATAAGCTCTCGCCCCACACATATACGCATCTATGGGGGTTACTTATTAATGAGTGTAAATAGTTAACCCACGTCTATAAAATTTTCAAATAATATACTTTTGAATTTAAATTGAATCTCTGAATAAGTCGAATAAGTCGTTATACTTAAAATCTCCTTTAGTGCCGAAAAGAGTGAATTAACCTTAGTCTATATTTCTATATTCTCATTCCTACGCACGCGATTTCTCTATGCGAGAATTAATTTATTTTGCTAACCATGAATATTCTGAATGCATCTCTTTATTTATTCAAAGACAGTTTATGTATGTATATTATTATATATTTTTTTTCCATTGCATGTATAAAGTAGTGGGAAATAAAATATATTTTATTTTATATATTGGCCCTCCTGCTGGTAATGACGTCACGTGTCATTGACCGAGGCCGGAGGCCGATATGATGCGAGCACAGCAAGTGAAAAGGTTTGCATGCGAAAGATTGTCCGCCAGTTATAGTTAAAAACTTATTTCAAAATAAAAGATCTGCAAAAATATCCTTAAATTAAAATGTCCAAAAATATACATTTTATTCAAACAAGTTGTCATAATTTCTTAATAAAATAAAGAAAATATTTCATTAAATACAGTTTGATTATCATCATATTTCAATGTATAAGCCACTACCACTATACCTAGCATTACATTCTAATAAGTTCCATTTATTAATAAATAATACATATTCAGTTTGGGTGATATTTGCTTTTTTATGGCGAGGAGAGATTATCTAAATAACAAGTTGCGATTGTTTTGCCTTTGTCATACCAGTTGTTGTTCATAAATACTATAAAAGATATAAATTCTGCATTTAAATACTCAATTTCTAGTAGTTTGAATATAATACAGAGAACATTTTAAACATTTCCATTAAAAAAATAAAGCAGTTAGTATAATTTGTTAATGTTACTATTTAACATTTAACTTTAGACGCATTAAACATTAGTTTTTTAAAAATATTTAAGGTTTTTTAGTGTAGTTTCTCCCCTCATAAATTTAACTTGCTTAAGATATGCAAAAATAAGATCTAGAAACTGATACCAGTCCTTAAGGAAGTGAATGTAAAAATATCATGTACTCAATATTACACTGTAATCTACCTACATATTTATGTATACTTGTAAACATTAACGCTAATTTGAACATATACAAAGAAAATACAAGTATCATACTAAAATAATATTATATAAGGCAAATTACTTTAGGAAGTTGCATTAATGTGTAGTAAATTAAAAAAAAAATAATAAAACAAGAACCTATTAGCTCAGTAAAGAGGATTAAGAAGAACGTATAGTAAAATGTAATAAATGTTGTCTCTTACTAGAAAGATTTAATGTCTTCTTATCTTAATGATACATTTCGTTTCACGCTTTACTTTATCTTCTGCATAATTAAATATTGTGATAATAGAAAAAAGGTTCATTAGCCTTTTTAAAGCATTCTAACTTGTTTTTAATAAAGTTTGCTCACCAAAATTTCCGGACTATTGTTTTATTTGTATTTTTATTATAGATTAATATTTAATATCATATTCTATGAGGATTTCACCTCTGGTCACTTGAAAGCATAAACGTCTTATCAAAATTATATTGGTGTATGAAATTATAGGGGGAAAATAATTACTTGACATTGACAAGTCACTAAGTGCTTTTGAATTTAAAATTGATTAGTTAAAATTCACTAACTTTGTCAATAAAGTCAGATCTTTTCTTTAGAAATTTTCTTAATTTTTTGAAATATGGTATTACAATGAAGTCAGCGATTTTGTGTGAGGTCCATTATTAATTTTGAATTGATACAGAATCCCTGTAGTAACATAAAAATGTAACCAAATTAAGTAGGATAAGATAAGTTTCATTTATATTGCGAAATGTTAGTTTTTCTACACTCCAGCATTTATAAAAATTGCACTAAATTCTAATAAATATCTATAGTTGTAGTTTACAAATTCTAGACTCCAAAAAAATGTGTATTTGAACTTTTTGCTTAGTACATAATAATCCATAGTATGATATTTTATTTCTATATTTTTTTACAAATTTAATAAACCATAACATTGATTCTTGTAGAATTGTAAGCATCCAGCACCGACAAATAGTTAAGTTCGACCATTTGTATTTACATTACCATCCATCCAGCACCGACAAATAGTTGAGTTCGACCATTTGTATTTACATGACCGTTCATCCAAAAAGTATACATTTACACTTATATTTACAGCCTTCTATATATGATTATTAAATATGTTAAAGATAGTAAGATATCTCAAATGTTAAGATGCACGTTTCGAAACACGATCCGAATACCCATTCTCCCAACAATGTTTTTGGAGGGGACCCACTGAATTATACATGGGCTACGACGGGCCATTTAGTGAATCAAACGTGAAATTGTCCTGTCAATAAGTAGACAAGGCAAACACCAACTTTGGCAAACGAATCTCTATGTTTCATGTTGTATTATACTGAAAGTACACTCTCCAGGGGATACAGTATTGGCCGACCCACCCACCTATATACATACAGTGGTATTGGCCATACGAATATATACATTTGTATATACATACGAATCAAACGGCCATTCTCCCAACAATGTGTTTGGAGAGAACCCACTGAATTATACATGGGCTACGACGGGCCATTTAGTGAATTCTTCATGCTGTTGAGAAACATGCCTGTCTCTAGATGCTACTTGAGTTATTAGAGAGAATGTAAGATATATGATATATAGAGAGTAAGTTATCTGAAACGTTAAGATCTATGTGGCAGAGCACGAACCGAACGGCAATTCTCCCAACAATGTGTTTGGAGAGGACCCACTGAATTATACATAGGCTACGACAGAACATTTAGTGAATTCTTCATGATGTTGAGAAACATAACTGTCTCTAGAAGTTAGTTGTTCACCCACAATGGTTTTGGAAACAAACTAATAAATAACTATATTTTGTGAAGAACTTTAATAAAACTTGCGTTTCGAAAATGTATGAGTAAGGATATTAAATAAACAGATTTATGTTTGTATCAAGGAGAAAATAATTGTATCATTGAAAACATTATGACATATATTAAGGCGCGTAGTAATGGTTATTTTTCCAATAAAACAAGCGTTACTGCTTTTAAATGTAAACTAAGTTTTTAAAACCTATTTCCTTTCTAATTACAGTGATATAAACTTAATACTGTAAAGGAACTATAGCAACAGAAAGCAATAAGTATTTTTACCCAGTGCTCACTTAAGTATGTTTCATGTGGACTTTTCTACCAGCTGAAAAATAAAAAAGATAAATAATAAAATTTTAAAGATTAAACAATTAAATTCTAAAGTAGGCTTCGACATATTTGTGTTTAGATGGTAAAAACTGACCTCCCACCATATAGCTAAGAAAAAGTTGTACAAATATTTAACACCTCATTTTCCAGATGAATGAACACCACAAAAATCACGCTAATCACCATAAAAAAGAGCGCAATGGAACAGCTTTAAATATGATTTGACAGTCATAGTATCTTATTAGCAGACACTTACTCCAACCATCAAACATATCCCAAGTTAATGACCAGCTAGTTTTTGGCGATAACTTGTCTGAAATAACTGAGGAGAAATGGTGAAAGTAAGAGGAGACAAAATCTTTTAACAAATCTCAATGTTTTCCGTTGTATGATAGAAGAAGATGGTGTTCTAGAGCCCTAAAAGAAATGGTAGGGATGCTACAAAGAGGGAGCCTCTTGTACATGTGTAATGAATGGTAAGTCACACGGAAGCAAAATACTCAATATATTCAGCAAAGTAGAATAGGATTGAACTGTTTTTATTGATCCTGTGGCCGAGTGGTCTAAGGTGTCAGAGGACTGTGAGCCTAGGTTAGAGATATCATAGTTTGAATGTACCCTAGGCTGTGTTTGATAACGTACTGTGAATCTTATACTGCACTGGTTCGTTCAGTAAAAAGAAAATTGGATTCTCCTTAAATAAAACCACAGAATGCAAGGCTGTCAGCTGTTAATTAGTTGAAATAATTAACGTTTAAATTTTTTAATAAAATGGGAACTTATCTAACTAGGCAATTTTAGGAACGCATTACTCCATAATTATGAATTACATGGAGCTAAAATCTTGTTTCTTATGTCTGGTGTTTAGTTTGCTCAAAGACTGTGGAACGTGATTTCTTGAGTCATTCAATGTGTTTAAACTGTGTATACGTTGTTGATTGGATTGGTCACTAAACACACAGTAATTTTTAATATGTTGTAAGAGTGACTGAACTTAACGGTTCGGCAACCGATGGTAGTTATTTTACACAAACCTAACATTGACACTCACTTACGCCTCTAACATAGGATTTGTACCTAGAACGACTCTTTTTTGACCCGCCTATTTTCGATTATGTAACTAACGACAGAGATGCCTTGGAAGTGAACTACCACCTGCACACCAAAACTACTTGTCCATATACATCATTAAGACGCCCATTGCAAAGATATGGGCAGATATGATTGACAAACGAGTGTATGAATTATGAATGAATCAGTGTCATTGCTACTAACTAAGATCGGATGTTCCTTATAAAGAACCATTTATTAACAGTCCAATAAACAAGGCAACTAAGAGACCTGCAATTATTATCTGTACCTCTGTATGGACCAATCAGTACTCCGTATTGAAAAAATAGTAACCTGCATGGACCAATTAGTACGATGTATGGACCAATTAGTACGATGTACGGACCGATTAGTACTCAGTATGGGCCAATTAGTACTCTGTGTGGACCAATTAGTACTCTTTATGGACCAATTAGTACTCTGTATGGACCAATTAGTTCTCTGTATAGACCAACTATTACTATGTATAGACCAATTAGTACTCTGTCTGGAAGAATTAGTACTCAGTATGGACCGATTAGTACTCTGTATGGACCAATTAGTACTCTGTATGGACCAATTAGTACTCTGTATGATTTTGAGCTAAGTGATTAGCTAGATATTCAGTTCTCTTCCCAACAGAACATCCGGACACTGACTAGACACCCTAGACTTCTCAGTAATGCCCAAGTTGATGGAAACCATTGAGCAGGTACCATTAACATGCAATCTATTGTATATGCATTTTGGTATTTTATCTTCTTTAGTTGTAATTTATTAATTTATGAATTTGATTTAAACTTTAAACTTATTTATTTATATTAATTGTACTCTTCTCTCATCACCATATTATTTATTTATTGTGTGTGTATTTTACTTGTTATTTATCATTATTTAGTCTTGTTTTTTATTTCTAGTCGTTTCTTGTTATTTATCATTGAATACTAGTTTCTTGTTTTATTTAATAGGTACTGTACTTGTTTAATTTAAAATCTCGCTTGACAATTATCCAACCTAGGCTTATTATTTATATTATTTATTGCATGTACATGGACATTAAATTTAGCTTTGCATAGACAACTTATTGTAAGGCTTTCTCTTGACTACGTCGATTGCATGTTATATTGCTTGAAAGACAATAAGCTATTGGTTTGATTTATTAAGAGACCGAGTAGAGAACCTATCGACTACAAACTCTACAACGCTAAGTCCCAAAGTAGCTAGCTGGCTTAAAGCACTGCGCCAATAGTGCCAATTATATTGATAGAGAAATTACCTGATGGTTCTTATGTGTGATGTTCTTCCCACCAAAAGTCGATTCGTTTTTAATTATCAACCTAATCTCTCCACCTTCTTCGTTCTTGAACCTTATCTAGGGTAGCTTCAACATTCCTTAAATTACTCTCCACTACTTGGACGTTCTAGTCTATCCTTTCCCAAACATCTATAGTAATTATATCCTATTCCCTATAAGCAACATGTTTTATCTTATCCTTTACTTCTTAAGACTGTAGTCACATCAGGGTTTTGTAACATTTATTGAAAGTCATTTCTTTTATGCTTCACCATGTATATTTTTCTAAGTATTTTATGCTTAAAATGTTATTATTTCTTTAGGGATTTCTTTGTGCGTGTCCATGCCTCAAAATAAAAATAAAAATGAAAATTTTCAGTTCAAATTTACTTGTTAGGAGTTTTCTGGCCTTGTAATAATAACGCTACAGCTAGACAGTTTTTTTTCTTGATGAAGAGTTTTTTACAACACATGAAAACTTAATAATCACAAAAAAAGAAAAATATTATTGTATATCATGATACACTATCATGTAGAGTAAAAGTAAATAGTTAATGAATCATAAAATCCGAGTGTTTGAGTGAAGTTATGGCTAGTTTAAGGCGTTAAAAGCCATATGTTTTACTACAGTTCCATAAACAAAATGATGCAAACCGTCATTATTTACTGTACGAGAAATATTTAGCTTTCTATTGTTCTTTCGATAATATCGAGAAAAGAAAAGAAATTTACTATAAAATCTACTAAAAGCGATTGTCAGGAAAAAAAATTGATTCATTGTTTTTCCGAGAGATAATTTTCAGTCGTTGATAACCACTTAAGTCAAAATTTCTTTATTTACAAACCGTTGACATAACAGCGTCAGTATTACATTAGATTCTTACAATGAACAATAGTATCATTCTGAAAATGTGTAAATAAAGTAATCTATAATATTCTTACTTACTGGTAATAAAATATAATAGGTTTAATTATACTACGCTGTCAGGCACGACATGAATTCTCCGACACTGTAAGGGCACCTTTTATTAAGGAATATTTTGACCTTATTGCCGAAACTTTTCCCGTCGCTTTCGTTCCTAAAGTTGTCCGGCAGTGAGTTGAAGAGCTTAATTTCGTTGTAATAGAGGTCTTTTAAAAGAAGGACGTTCTGTGAAAAGGAATGGGAATGTTGTTGTTTTTATGGAAGTTGTACCGATAATTATGTGATTCCTTTTTAAAGAGACCAATATTTGGATGTACGAATAAGAGAGTAGATAAAATGTAAACAGATGGGAAAGTCAGGATGTTGTTGTTTTGAAAAAGAGATTTGCATAAAAATCCGCCCGGCTTTTTATAAATAGATCGGATGGCACGTTTCTGGAGTTTGAAAACAAACGCAGTTCTAACGCATTTATGCCCCCATATTGTGATAACACACTTTAAAAAGGGATAGATTAGGCCGTAGTAAGATGTTAATAGAACGTCTAGTTCAAATTCCTGTCAATGTGTATTCCGAAAATTTAACTGAATTCCGCTTTCCGGAATACCGAATCACTTCAATATGATTCACTTAAGGAAAACATTTCTTAAGTGATAAGAAATTAAAAACACATAACTCATTTTTCATACCTAATATTATTATCAGATTATCATTAAACTTGAATCCTTCACCTCAATAGTTAAATGTGTAAAGTCCAATCCCCCTTCATTTCACAAAGCCCTCAGTTATCACAGGTATTTTAATGGGTAGTTATTGTAAACATTTATATTGTACTTATTATAGTTCTTAACGATTTATCAGTTGAATAATTATCTATAAATTACGAACCGGTAGAAAAAAACCGTGTATTTCTTTAGAAAAAACATTTTTGCTATGAGTTAATTGGAAATTGATACCTACGCCAACCATACATACTAAATCACCTGAGTTTATATCTATTTTCAATTTTCCTTAGTTGGTGAACCTTGCAAGTTAAGATATTTCTTTCTATAAGTTAACCTTAATCTGTGTGTGGTAAGAACCTCCCTCGTAGCGTATTGCTAAATCACCTCCAAACTGGTGTGAGCAGAGTTACTATAAATATGAACGGGGTTTGACACTAGATCAGTCATGTGATTTCAGGGAGTCTGTTTAAACAATGGATCACATAGTTACAAAGTGCCCTCTTACGCTCTTTTATGTTGGATTAGCTAGCATTCAAGGAATAAGTGAAATAGGTCTTAATTGGCTTGATAGATTGGATTTAGCTTTGTGACAGGAGATCACTTTATTATTTCTGTTGATGAATAAGATTACTTTCGGATCTTGTTTAAATTCTAATGCACTGTTTTTTTTTCTTTTTTTTCCTAATTAATAGACAACAAACCAAACTATATGCATTGTGCTTTATAATTGCATCGATAAATCTGCAAATCTTATATTACCGAATTTGTGAAGAGCAGAGTTAGTCATAAGGAAGGATAGATATCACTGAGAGGGTTTTTTTTATTATTATTAAGGAAAAGGGGTAGCAATTAAAGGCAAAATATATTTCTTACTTCATTACATAAAGTTAAATGGTATTGGCTTTTAGGGAAACCACAGTTAGGTTCCTTAACTATTAAATAAATAGCCGTATAACTAAGGATAATTAGTAATATAACATGAAATTCTTTGATTGGCTGTATTTTCCAACTGGGTCATCCTTTTTATCTCAGGTCTGCACTTTTATATTGTACAAATAAAGACCTAGAAAATGACGTATAACTCGAGGTAGACTTACGTTAAAAATTTCGAAGACTATATCCCCCGGCTATACGAAACACGAGTAAAATACGTCTAAATTTTCGATGTAGACACATGTACATTGTAAAGTTTCATTACATTTCTTTCAACCGTGTTAAAATTAATATATAAATTCCAGATTTTTTCCGACCCTGTTTACAATCGTACAGTATATACCGGTATTTAAGTTGTGTTACTGTACCATTTGCTCAAAAAGAATATCTTCTTTAAATTTGTTTCATAAACATAGCAAAATGTCATATATTACTTACCCTTCCAGTTGTAGACTTAATGTCTTACTTTAACATTTATTCCATAATATTCTAATATTAAAAATGTAATAGAATTATCACATAAATATTATTCAAGTATTCAATATGTAAAGAAGTCATGTTCAATTTAGTTTTAATCCACCAACAAGTAGAGCATTCTTGAATGAACTTATTAAAGATATGTTATGGTAAGTAATTCACTAGTAAGTCAATTCAGTTATATTTTATTTGTAATAAATTTGTATATAAACATCTGTAGGAAATAACACTGTATATTAAACAATACCACAGTTGTTTACATAACAGCATGCCATAGATAAAATATTGCAGAGTAACCAAATAAATAAATTCCTATCACTCATAGTTCATAATCCTACATCACAGTAATTTTATTTAACTTATTAATAACCTAATGGGGGGGGGCAATGTCTAGGTGCTTTTAGCTAATCAGGTCTGGTTTCTTTTATACTTGTAGCCAACCAAGAATATTTGATGAATGTTCAGATTCATCAAAAGTCCTATCTCACTGATGATAATATAAATAGCAAGTTTAAATATAAAAAAATGTTTAGTCTATTTAAAAATATATAGATATTTTACCCTTTTTTAAGATAAAAATAAAATGTTCACAGGAAAAGTGAGTTATATTGCAATATGTTGCCTATATGATACTAAAAAATACATTCTTATTGTAAATTCTTTAAGTATTAAGGAAAAGGAGATATAAGACTTTAAAAAGATTATTAATGAGTCTTAAGAATTGTAAAAATAGCTTTTGTAAATTGCTAAAATCAAAAACCTTCCTACGAATATTTCAGAAAGACAATATTTATTTAGTCGTGACAATAAAAAGAAAGCCAATGGCTTGACGGCATTAACTATGCACATATTGGAGAGTGTTTTATCCCTTACTTCCTAGCCCAGTGTTCCACTATTTTATTTAATCGTCACACTAGAGGCAGTCAAAGGCTTGTCGGCATTACCTATGCACATATTGGAGAGTGTTTTATTCCTTTCTCCCTAGCCGTGTGTTACTCTTATTTTATTTAATCGTAACACTAGAGGCAGCCAAAGGCTTGTCGGCATTACCTATGCACATATTGGAGAGTGTTTCATCCCTTTCTCCCAAGCCGTGTGTTACACTGTTATACTGTCGTTACATTAGAGGCAGTCAAAGGCTTGTCGGCATTACCTATGCACATATTGGAGAGTGTTTTATTCCTTTCTCCCAAGCCGTGTGTTACACTTTTATACTGTCGTTACACTAGAAGCAGCCAAAGGCTTGTCGGCATTACCTATGCACATATTGGAGAGTGTTTTATTCCTTTCTCCCAAGCCGTGTGTTACACATTTATACTGTTGTTACACTAGAAGCAGCCAAAGGCTTGTCGGCATTACCTATGCACATATTGGAGAGTGTTTTATCCCTTACTTCCTAGCCTAGTGTTCCACTTATTTTATTTAGTTGTGACACTAGAGGCAGCGAAAGGCTTCTCGGCATTACCTATGCACATATTGGAGAGTGTTTTATTCCTTTCTCCCAAGCCGTGTGTTACACTTTTATACTGTCATTACACTAGAATCAGCCAAAGGCTTGTCGGCACTACCTATGCACATATTGGAGAGTGTTTTATTCCTTTCTCCCAAGCCGTGTGTTACACTTTTATACTGTCATTACACTAGAAGCAGCCAAAGGCTTGTTGGCATTACCTATGCACATATTGTAGAGTGTTTTATTCCTTTCTGCCAAGCCGTGTGTTACACATTTATACTGTCGTTACACTAAAAGCAGCCAAAGGCTTGTCGGCATTACCTATGCACATATTGGAGAGTGTTTTATTCCTTTCTCCCAAGCCGTGTGTTACACTTTTATACTGTCGTCACCCTAGAAGCAGCCAAAGGCTTGTCGGCATTACCTATGCACATATTGGAGAGTGTTTTATCCCTTACTTCCTAGCCTAGTGTTCCACTTATTTTATTTAGTTGTGACACTAGAGGCAGCTAAAGGCTTGTCGGCATTACCTATGCACATATTGGTGAGTTTTTAATTCCTTTCTCCCAAGCCGTGTGTTACACTTTTATACTGTCGTGACACTAGAGGCAGCCTAAGGCTTGTCGGCATTACCTATGCACATATTGGAGAGTGTTTTATTCCTTTCTCCCAAGCCGTGTGTTACACCTTTACACTGTCGTGACACTAGAGACAGCCAGAGGCTTGTCGGCATTACCTATGCACATATTGGAGAGTGTTTTATCCCTTACTCCCTAGCCTACTGTTACACTTATTTTATTTACTTGTGACACTAGAGGCGGCAAAAGTCTTGTCGGCATTACCTATGCACATATTGTTAAGTGTGTTATTTCTTTCTCCCAAGCCGTGTGTTACACTTTTATACTGTCGTGACACTAGAGGCAGCCAAAGTTTTGTCGGCATTACCTATGCACATATTGGAGAGTGTTTTATTCCTTTCTCCCAAGCCGTGTGTTACACTTTTACACTGTCGTGACACTAGAGACAGCCAGAAGCTTGTCGGCATTACCTATGCACATATTGGAGAGTGTTTTATCCCTTACTTCCTAGCCTAGTGTTCCACTTATTTTATTTACTTGTGACACTAGAGGCAGCCAAAGTCTTGTCAGCATTACCTATGCACATATTGGAGAGTGTTTTATTCCTTACTCCCTAGCCTAGTGTTACACTTATTTTATTTACTTGTGACACTAGAGGCGGCCAAAGTCTTGTCGGCATTACCTATGCACATATTGGTGAGTGTTTTATTCCTATCTCCCAAGCCGTGTGTTACACTTTTACACTGTCATGACACAAGAGACCGCCAGAGGCTTGTCGGCATTAACTATGCACATATTGGAGAATGTTTTATCCCTTACTTCCTAGCCTAGTGTTCCACTTATTTTATTTAGTTGTGACACTAGATGCAGCCAAAGGCTTGTCGGCATGACCTATGCACATATTGGAGAGTGTTTTATCCCTTACTCCCTAGCCTAGTGTTCCACTTATTTTATTCACTTGTGACACTAGAGGAAGCCAATGTCTTGTCGGCATTACCTATGCACATACTGGTGAGTGTTTTATTCCTTTCTCCTAAGCCGTGTGTTACACTTTTACACTGTCATGACACTAGAGACAGCCAGAGGCTTGTCGGCAGAAACTATGCACATATTGGAGAATGTTTTATCCCTTACTTCCTAGCCTAGTGTTCCAATTATTTTATTTAGTTGTGTCACTAGAGGCAGCCAAAGGCTTGTCGGCATTACCTATGCACATATTGGTGAGTGTTTTATTCCTTTCTCCCAAGCCGTGTGTTACACTTTTATACTGTCATTACACTAGAATCAGCCAAAGGCTTGTCGGCACTACCTATGCACATATTAGAGAGTGTTTTATCGCTTACTTCCTAGCCTAGTGTTCCACTTATTTTATTTACTTGTGACTTAGAGGCAGCCAAAGTCTTATCGGCATTACCCATGCACATATTGGAGAATGTTTTATCCCTTACTCCCTAGCCTAGTGTTCCAATTATTTTATTTAGTTGTGTCACTAGAGGCAGCCAAAGGCTTGTCGGCATTACCTATGCACATATTGGTGAGTTTTTTATTCCTTTCTCCCAAGCCGTGTGTTACACTTTTACACTGTCGTTACACTAGAGACAGCCAGAGGCTTGTCGGCATTACCTATGCACATATTGGTGAGTTTTTTATTCCTTTCTCCCAAGCCGTGTGTTACACTTTTATACTGTCGTGACACTAGAGGCAGCCAGAGGCTTGTCGGCATTACCTATGCACATATTGGTGAGTTTTTTATTCCTTTCTCCCAAGCCGTGTGTTACACTTTTATACTGTCGTGACACTAGAGGCAGCCAAAGGCTTGTCGGCATTACCTATGCACATATTGTTGAGTTTTTATTCCTTCCTCCCTAGCCGTGTGTTACACTTTTACACTGTCGTGACACTAGAGACAGCCAGAGGCTTGTCGTTATTACCTATGCACATATTGGAGAGTGTTTTATTCCTTCCTCCCTAGCCGTGTGTTACACCTTTACACTGTCGTGACACTAGAGGCAGCCAAAGTCTTGTCGGCATTACCTATGCACATATTGGAGAGTGTTTTATTCCTTCCTCCCTAGCCGTGTGTTACACCTTTACACTGTCGTGACACTAGAGGCAGCCAAAGTCTTGTCGGCATTACCTATGCACATATTGGAGAGTGTTTTATTCCTTACTCCCTAGCCTAGTGTTCCACTTATTTTATTTACTTGTGACACTAGAGGCAGCCAAAGTCTTGTCGGCATTACCTATGCACATATTGTTGAGTGTTATATTCCTTTCTCCCAAGCCGTGTGTTACACTTTTATACTGTCGTGACACTAGAGGCAGCCTAAGGCTTGTCGGCATTACCTATGCACATATTGGTGAGTTTTTTATTCCTTCCTCCCTAGCTGTGTGTTACACTTTTACACTGTCGTGACACTAGAGACAGCCAGAGGCTTGTCGGCATTACCTATGCACATATTGGAGAGTGTTTTTATCCCTTACTCCCTAGCCTAGTGTTCCACTTATTTTATTTACTTGTGACACTATAGGCAGCCAAAAGCTTGTCGGCATTACCTAAGCACATATTGTTGAGTTTTTTATTCCTTCTCCCAAGCCGTTTGTTACACTTTTACACTGTCGTGACACTAGAGACAGCCAGATGCTTGTCGGCATTAACTATGCACATATTGGAGAATGTTTTATTCCTTACTTCTTAGCCTAGTGTTCCACTTATTTTATTTAGTTGTGACACTAGAGGCAGCCAAAGGCTTGTCGGCATTACCTATGCACATATTGGTGAGTGTTTTATTCCTGTCTCCCAAGCCATGTGTTACACTTTTACACTGTCGTGACACTAGAGACAGCCAGAGGCTTGTCGGCATTACCTATGCACATATTGGAGAGTGTTTTTTCCTTTACCCCTAGCCGTGTATTTCACTTACTTTTATAGTCGTGACACTAGATAACAATAACAATAATAATAATAATAGTAATAATAATAATGACTTTATTGTAAAACATTGTATACAAAGGGCGAATATAGGACTGAAATATCCTTTCTTACTATGAACTCTAAAACAAAAAAAATGCAACACATAATATAGTGACAGGCTTATCGGCATGTCTTCTGCACATATTGAAGAGTGTTTTATCACTTTCTTGCTAGACTTGTACTTCACTTATATTATTTATTCCTGATACTAGAGACAAGCACTTGCTTTTCGAAATTTACTATACCCATATAGGTGATTGTTTTATCCCTTACTCTCAAGCCTTGTGTTAAACCCAATTTTATGTATTTACGTGACACGAGAAACAAGCACTATTTGCTATAACAAAAAATAGTGGTTTCTATTTTTTTAACTAGCAATAATTTCTATTCAACAACAAAAACTAGTGGAACACTAGGCTAGGGAGTAAGGGATAAAACACTCTCCAATATGTGCATAGTTAATGCCGACAAGCCTTTGGTTGCCTCTAGTGTTACGACAGTATAAAATTAAGTGTAATACAAGGCTAGGTAGAAAAGGAAAGCAATTTTCAATACGTGCATAGGTAATACCGACAAGCCTCTGGCTGTCTCTAGTGTCACAACTAAATAAAATAAGTGTAACACAAGGGGATAACACACTATTTAATATGTGTATATTACTAATTGAACACAGTTAACTGTATTTTATAAGGCACACTAAATTCGTAAAATATTTTGTGCGTGTTTTAAAAAAATCTCAATCGTGTATTTTGCCAAAGTACAAACTATGTTTACATAACAGCAATAATTATAACTATTTATAAAACGTTAAATTTTTACTAACATAAATACTTTAGAAAATTATTTTTGATAATACAACTCATGGACAAATATTATTTTACATTTGTCACGATCCACAAAGTGAAAAAGTCACAGCCACATCGTCTTGGAACAATGGATGAATGATAGAAGTTGGTTGAGTGGAAACTTCGAGATTACAAGTAGCTCCCACAAAACACAATGAACTTCGATGAACAGTTCTTCAGAAACTGATGATTTGAATAGTTTATCAAGATAACATATCAATGATTTAAAAAACTGAATGTATATTTTTAATTATTTTGTTTATAAGCATACTTATATTTTTGGTCATTCGAGATACGGCAAAGTTATTTATGATAGTTCGTTAGACTAATGCAGATTCCTCCCAATATCTTATAAAAATAGCTTTCTCTGATTTTTCACCAATTAGATGTACCCCATTGGACTTGTTGGGGTGTGTTCCCCTTTGACATGGCGGGGTGTCTACCTCTTGGCTGATTGGGATGTGTTTCTCTTGAACTTTATAGGGAGTGTCCCCTTGTACTGGGCGGTCTTTCACTCACTTGACCTGTGTAGGGTGTGTCACCTGAGCTGGATGTGTCGGGTTTCACTCGGTCAGGACTGGGTGTGTACCTCTTAGACTAGGTTGGGGAATGGTTGGAGCTTATAATAGTTAGGTAAACAAAAATAAATAAATGAATAAAATATTTATATTTTAAAATTTACTTTAGCGCGCGGCGGCCCAGGACATCTAAGGGCATCACAGACCTGTTATTGCTCAGTCTCGTGCGGCTATAGTCATTTTTAAATGCGCTATTTACATTTGTTCAGATAAATATTTCTCCTAAAATATTACCTTGTTGTCAAATGGATTGATGGTTGTAATTTGTTAATTTTGTTGATTAGTAATTGTGTTAGTGTCAAAATCCCTACCATATCTGGGACATTTGTCCCTTGTGTTCCGGTTTAACATTAATATATCACACATCAGTTACCCATGTCTGTCTGAGGAGGAGTAATGCACAACAAATATTAATCATGCAATTGAAAATGATATACTGTAAATCGTTCTTAGATTCGTAGAATAAACATAATATATGCGAATGTTTAAATATAAAGGAATATTTTCAGCACAATGCTTACTAGATTTTTTTTATTAGTTTCATTATATAAGAATAATTACTATTTTGTGGTAAAGTCGAAAATCTCCGGTCAAGGCCACTGGCAAACTTAGACTTTCAGTTACCCACCTGAAAGAATAACTAATTTTTTAACTCTCGATCAAATAATATTTTTAGTCTGAGATTTGTGGCATAGAATTTTATAAAAAAAATTAAATAAAATGGTACAAACTAAAATACATATAACATAGCCATTTACACGTATTTAGCTTTTGATGAATGCAAATTATGTGAGCGAACAACAAGCTGGATAAAGCATTTTATCATGTTATCAATTTAACATAACAGGTAAATTAAATTTTTTAACATGGCCAGTTTGTTATGAATTAGCATGGCGCTTTTTTGTTCATTTGGTCTATTTACACCAGTGGCATTTTAAATTTAATCTACAAGCGTTTTTAGGGAACAAAGATCCAAACTCAACAAGCATATTTTTAGTGAACCTTCCGATATTTGGACCCGTGATCAAGCAGACGTTCTAACCTCTAAACTTGCAAAAGGCCTCCAAGAAATTAACTAATACTGCAAAAGGTCTGGCTCACAAAGAACTGCGACAAAGTACAAAGGTAATCCGACAAATCCGGCACATTAACTTTAAGCTGAGAAAATCCTCTTAGTTTAATCCGGCAAAGTCAAATGTAACCATCATAATCTCTCATTAATAAGAGTTATAAAAATGTCAGGACTAATATCAACAACTTTCGGTCATTTAATAACAGTAAGAAGAGTAGACAATGAAATGGTATTGAATTTAAAAACAAAAGAATTTTTATATTTTCAAGTCTTGGTAAATCGAAGAAAATATTAATATTTTGTCATTTACGAGTATTAGAATTCTGAAATACAGTTCTTGTTGAATTTGTAGTATTTTCTGATCACTCTTATGACTGGTAAAATTAAAATGTACATATCGTAAAGCAGCAAAAAAGGTTAAAAGGAGTTTATCCAACTATAAAATTCGGCGTCGCAAAGGATTTAGTTCTGGATTTCACCAGAACTGTCGATAGAGTAGAAATGTTCCTATCTCACTAACACACACAAAACGTGTTATCTTACCATTTTGCTGGATTTCCAGCAAATAAAAGTTCATCACTCCAGCATATTGTCTTATAATACTTACTAGCAGTGTTTATTGTATATATTGTAAATATACTATTCCAGCCAAAGATAATTTTACAAGTTTCAAGTCTTAAAATTCGTAGACACCATGTATTAGAAATTAGTTGGATACGTTTATTATAATATAATGAGTGTTCAAAAAATCCCAGAACGGTTAAATATTTTTAAAATTTTTAAGATAGAGCTAAAACAATTGGTGCCAATTTACTGGACATAAAACTTATTTTAACTCCTAATTCAGTGACCCGCTACCTCCTTAGGGAGACGGCCCTCTAAGAATTGGATGGAAATATTATATGTAAGCATAGGTCAATATGTGTAACATTTTAAAGGTTTTTATTAGTAAACCAGTTTGCCGTACATTATACTTCATTAGATTAATCCTAAATAAAATGGCGGTGCTCGAAAGTTTAATCATGTGCGCGTTCAAGAATGACTTAAAATTGTATTGTAACCATATCAGATGAAGGTACAAAACCTCACACATAATTACTGTACACAAATAGGATGTATTCAGTGTCCTGCTTTTCTTCCATGGGAACGGTCCACGAGGTGTCAGTGGACAGTAAATTTTTATGTAAGCCTAGGTTGATATGCACATAATTTTAAATGGCTCTTCAAGCAATTAATAGTACCACAACCCGCACTTTAAAAGTTTTATTCGTTACAAAATGGTGGTGGATTAAAATGTTTGAAATTTAAATATTATACTGACTCCTCGTGGACCGTTCCCGAGAAGAATATCAGAACACTGAATACATATTAAAGTAGCTGATTGTGTACAATAAAATTAAGCCATTCTTGAACATGTTCTAGCACTTTCGAGCACCGCCATTTAGTTTAAGATTACCCTTTTGAGGTCAAATTGTTGATATGATGAACTAATTAAGACCTTTAAAATGTTAGCATATCAACCTATGCTTAAATTTAAGATTCTCTTCTGAGTCCTAGAGGGCCGTCTCCTTAAGGAGAAAGCGGGTCACTGAATTAGGTGCTAAAATAAGTTTTTATGTCTAGTAACTTGTTTTAGCTCTATTTTAAAAACTTCCTAGAATTTTTGGATATCCAGTTATTTTCAATTTATTCGAAACAGAATCACTTTGAACCTTTTGTCCATTATATTCTCAAATTTTGAATGAAATGTATTGCACAGTTTTTTTATTGGTTACATAATAAGAAATGCCAAATTTGCCACTTAGGATAGCTATAGCTAAAAAAATCTTATTTTAAATGTCAGCCCCTACGTCTATAAAGATTAATAATACTTTTTATCAATTTATTAGTTTTGAATAACACTTTTATTCAAATAAATGTAAAACAAAATAATTGTTGATTAAGCCCCTTAATGCTCTACAAGTCACTCCCTGTTGGTTTAGACACACGCTGACACAATCAGTCTCCTTATATTTTTTCACTGGTACGAAGTGCATTTTGATAATCATTAAAAAATTTATTAAGTAGATTCCTTTTAAAGTCTTTTTTGAGAACAGGAAAATATCTTTCTAAAACTTACCCTACTCGCCACAGACAATTGATCTTTGTGGGAAACGAGTTCCTGCAGGATAAGGGGTCAACCAGTACGTTAAAAGACGAACACTACTGGAAGCAGATTCTAGTCGGTCAGGACTAAAATCTGCGCTATCTCTTAGCCAATCCAAAACCCTGATACTTTATACCAATAAGCTACTGGCTCTCTCCAACTTAGATTGATCATATTACTTCATAGTAAGAGCATTTCCATTCCCTAATTGTCGTCTAGTATAACAATTATATAATAATATATTATCTCAATGAAAGTATGCTGGATTAAAGCTTCAAAGAAACAAAATTTCCTCTAATCCATCTTGATATTTTGGAAAACAAACTCCTAACTGAGTTATAATATCTCTATGGTGTGTAGAAAGGACTGAATGAATAGATCTAACGTCATTTCGATGACGATATATTATAGATTTTATTCAAGTGAACTGTCTTCAATTCCTAAGGTTACTAGATAACACACTAAGTTTACAGTTTAGAACTATCTATTTTATAGAGTATGCATCCTTCCACATTAATTTATAAAAAGACATTAAAAAATGTCTTCTATAAAAGGTTATTGTATGTTTACTATTTTTATTTAATTTTTTTCGAAAATACATAAGATTTGTAATTGAAAAATACAGTACAAGTAAACGTCACCCAACACAAATTTATTTCAATATAAGCACAAAATGCACAAATATATTATAATACAAGTACAAAATGCACAAATATTATGGTGATCGATTTCGGTGAACCACGCTCGCCTTCCCCAGACCAGAGGGATTCACAAAAGAATGGAAAATGGTGTTCAACAACTCAAATTATAGGCTTACGACCACGTCACCCTATTGGCTGGAATTTTCAAAATGGCGGCTGCTGTGAAATCATTGGTTAATTCATATTGGTTGTTACTTCTGTTCTTTTAGTCGCTGAAAATACATTATTAAAAACTATTAATAACATACTTCTGAAGCTAGCTGTTTTGTGAGACGGGGGATGGACAGAACTGTTATTTATAGGGCATTTATAGTATGCTATATAGGGTGTATTCTATACTATTAAATGTTAACAGGAAATAAATGTAATAAAATCAAAACCTATTGCAAATGAATACAAGGCATCAATCATTGATGAAATTGGAAGTAGAATAAAAAAAAATATAATATAAAATTCGAGACGATAAACAAATAACACTTAAAATAGAAAAATCCGATAAAGAACAATAGAAGTATGTATCCCTACATTATAATGGACCGTTTACATAAAGAGTTGGTACACTTAAGAAATTCAATTTATCAGTAGTTTTTAAGACTTGTAATACTATGTGCAACATTTTACACCCAAATATTGAAATTAAAGATAATTTCAATAATTCAGGAGTATATAGCATAAAAGCGTAAAACTATAATGATTTTAATATGCTTTACATAGGTCAGACTGTAAGTTTTAGCAAAAGATATAAAAACCATGTCTGTGCTTTTAAAAATAAAAAACTGGAAAGACCTAATGTAGCTAAACACCTTCTGAATTGTACCCACAGTTTGAATAAAATAGGTGAAAATGTAGATATTCTAATAGTTTGTAAAGAAGGTCGTATTATGAATGCTTGGGAAGAGTTATTTATTTTTAAAGAAATATTTAAGTATCGTGATAAATTAATGTATGAAGAGGTTAATTTTGATTCCGAAATAGTTTTTAGTAATGTATTTTCGGTGACTAAAAGAACAGAAGTAACAACCAATAGGGATTAACCAATAATATCTTCAGCCCTTGCAGGTCAGGCGCTGGATTGCTGACTTGTTATTCTTCAAGAAAATTATTAATTCATCTCTTGATTCTCCTGATCTTCTGGGGAGTGTCAACTTGAGATGTCCTCGCATTTCCGGTAGACGCTTTCAGATCTTTGAGGCTAATTACCACTCCACTAACTATGGTTTCTACAGCCCAATTTCAAGATTTCATCGGTTGGCCAACAGATTGCCTGACTACATGGATGTCTTCGGTATGTCGGATGCTGTATTCAAGAGGGAATTGGCCAAACACTTTGCAGGCTTTCAAGCATAGGACACATTACTGATTTTTCTTCTTACATTTATTGTCATTGATAGTATTTATTATTGTTGTTAGCCTTACTCTTCTTTTCTAGAGCTTTTATGTCGAGTATTTATTTAACTAATTTTGTTTTATATACATATAGTTTATTGCTGTATTATATGTTGTATGCTGGTATTTGATTGATGTAAGTTTGCTTGTTCTCCAGTTTGTCTATTAATGTTTATAGTAACTATGTAATACTCTAAATATTGTAGTGTGTATTTTGTTTCAATTACATCTATTGTTTAGTATTTATTTGTTGTCTATTTTGTTATATAGTAATATAATTGTTAGTGTTTATTTTTGTTATTATAATTATTTCATATACATGCATATGCTGCTGATTGGTTGACTTAAATCTGTTTTATCTTGGTGTTCTTGTTGGTACATGTATTTCATATTGCTAGTTTGATCTATAAGTATTGTATATATTTTTCTGTAAAAATGGTGTAACCGTATATGACAAATAAAATAAAATATCACACCAGCCACCATTTTGACGATTCCAGCCAATGAAGTCATCTGATCATAGGCCTATAAATGGAGTTGTTGAACACCATTTTCAATTATTTTGTGAATCCCTCTGGTCTGAGGAAGGTGAGCGTGGATCACCGAAATCTTTAACCATAATATTTGTGCATTTAGTGGTTATATTGTAATAAATTTGTGTTGTGTGACGTTTACTTGTACTTTAAATGTATCAACACGTATTATGCTAAAAAAAAAAACAAAACTAACTGATAAATGTCCAAGCATCTAGTGTTAAGTTTCAAGCATCAAGAAAACTTTTAAGACATTGTATTTTATATTGTACCTAAGATATAAGGTAAACACGTAGCAAAGTCATAAACAAACGTTTTAGTGGTTTTTTATAGTTTATGGAGATTAAGATCGCTCATGGTGACACTATGCATAGTTTAATGTTGTGATAGAGACAAGATCATCCAATTGCTCCGTCCTAGGTAGACATATAAACACAGTATATCTAATCCTTCAGAGCTAATATTTTATAGTATATACAATTAGAGAAATGAAAATAAACTTTAACAACTAAACAACCTATAGAACATTTCAGAAATTGTTGAGAACGTTGTTGTGTCTACTTACTATACCGCCAACTTTGCTATTTAGATGTCCTAAAAAATCTACATCAAATTTTCAGGACATTGTGAGGCAGTATCCAAATAACAATTTCATAAAATATTATTGTTTTATATTCTGGATTACATAAGTTCTTAGCATTTATAGTCTAATATTTGTAATATTTTATAGGAAATCCCATAAAATAAACAAGGTGTTGTTAATTTGAATAACGTATTATAATAAACTTATAAAAAGTTGTTCAAATTATAAACGTACAAAATTATAAACAAACAAGTTTGTTCAATTGCTATTTATTGATTAGATTATATAGATTATGTTAATGTTATTATTTATTATGTTATTTGAATAATAAATAATAAATTTTATCGCCCTAAGCTTCATTCGTTAGTGGTGATCAAACTAACCAGTAGTCACTGCTGCTAAAGACGTAGTGGGTGGTGCTTGCTACTCCATAGTCAACAGACTTGTGTATTGCTAGTTACCATGATAATTGTTAAATGGAATTTTATAGTGGGAGGTAGTTTTCTAAGCGGCTTATCGATACCCAGAGTGTCCCGAAAGTAAAACACCAAACTTCAGGAAATAGTTATATAGGTCAAAATAAAGAGAAAATCTAGAATAAATGTGTTTCCAAAAACGCTTCGTTTACCAGGTATCTGCCACTTTTTTCACAAAAAACTTTTTATCTTTGAATTGGCTCACCCAATCTTTATGAAACTCGCTATGCATGTTGTAATAGTAAAGACCTAGTACAGGGGAAAAAATTAACTTGATCAAATTTAATATTTCAAACTGGCGGACATTTTCAAATTTTAACAGAAATTGCAGGAAAACGGCAAAAAATACAACAAATTTCTATGAAATGGTTTTTTAGATAATTTTATAAACAATATGTCAGTATCAAAAAAGTTAGAATCGGATAAAAAACAAACGACACAAATGTGACACATGATCATTTTTGTCCGATTTTAACTTACTTTAAATTGACAGATTGGTAATAAAATTATATAAAAAGCCGTCTACCTAGTAATTTCTTGTATTTTTTGCTGTTTTCCCGCAATTTCTGTTAAAAATTTTTAAATTTCCACCATTTTTAAATTTTAATGTTGATCGATTTTTTCTTCTAGAATATTTACTCATTATGCATAGCAAGTTTCATAAAGGTTGTTTGATCGAACTCGAAGATAAAAATTCTTTTGTGAAAAAAAACATAATGGCGGATATTTGGTAAACGAAGCGTTTTTGGAAAATATTTACGCTGGATTTTCTCTTCATGTTGACCTATATAAAAATGTCCCAAAGTTCGGCATTTTACTTTTGGGACACCCTGTTTGTTATTTCTTATTCATCATAACATGAACTTTCGTATTTTAAGAAAATTATCGTAAGATAATACACCCCAACCTTCACAATACATAACCGAATACTCTGCATACTACAAACTACTAAACTAAGGGGTAACTTAGAAATTCTATTAAGGGTTTACGCTGACTATTAATTAACGAGACCCGTACAAATCCTTCCCAAAACATCATCCTTGATTACATTCTTGGTAGTTTAATGGTTTAAATCAATTTAAATTAGAGTAGTTTGTTTAGATAACTCCTTTCAACGAGGATTCACAATTTTTAGTCAATATAGTATTACGTTTATAAACGTTTTATGTTTGAATAGTTTACTGCTTTTCATAAAGTAAAAGATATACAAGAATGTCACTAATTAAAAGTTTTTAGCTAACCACTTTCTTAACTTGATATTTTGTAACTCCGCATGAAGATAATGGGTGAAGCTAATAAACCTAGGCTCTAGTGGTTAGGACCTAACTGTTAGAGCTAGCTCATGCTCAAAACGGAATGAATAAAGAAATACTAGATCTAGTTAGAAACATCTAGCCAAATTGAAGAAGTTTCTGGAAAAACTGAATAAACTGCTACGCATAGCACTTGCTAGGTCTATCAACACTAAGTTTCATTGTGACTTATGTACCCTTCCACCAGGTTCTTTCGCCGGTCCACCGTCTGTCTTCCATTACAGCCATTACTCATCACATAGACAGTAGGACAGTGAAGTCCGATGTGATACCATAGTAAAAAACACATTTTGTGCAAAATTCAGTCATTTTTTATTAAAGGAAAGAATGGATAACTCATGTAATATATCATAGAAAAATTGTTATTCCATTGATTTAAAAACATCATAATTTAATACCTCTCTATATATAATGAACCATGACGTCCTCGACTATGCTAGATTTAAAAACGGCTCGGCACAAAACGTTAGAAGATCTTCGTTTGTTTCCTTGGACAAAGTACTCCGCCACGAGTGTCAGTTTCGTTCAAAAACTCTGCGATAAAAGAATCCTTACTTTCAGACTCAAATCTTAGCAGTTACTTACACTTTTTTCCCTCTCTTCGATACTGTTTTTGCTGTCGAAGTTGCATTAACTCCACCATAGTTGATTTAAACAAACAACCAACTAAAAGCTAGCATGCCCCGGCGCTGACTTAAGAAAAACCTAGATAGATTATCGAAGAGTTAATCTATTAGTCTTGTTATAAATTATTCAGCAAAACGAATACCGTTTTCGAATTTAGCGTGAAATTCTACCAGTAATGTGCTTTACAAGTCACATTTCAGTAAAAATTGTGTTTTGTTAATTTTTGCATACTTTATTTTTGAACAAAATAAATATAAGTCTTTAACATAACCCAACATAACACCCACCCACCCATACACGTTCAGTGGTTATGACCCAGCCACCCATACCCGTACAGTGATGATGACCCACCCACCCACCCATACATTTACATTGTTGATGACCCACCCACCCACCCATACACGTACATTGGTGATGCTTGCTTTATAACTAAGAATGTTGTCTTTATTCACTCGGTTTAGTAAGCAATTGCTAGGTTTCCGGAAAACCCTAGTTACTCATAACCCTTAGCAAAAGCTAGCTTTTTATTCACTTAAAACCAAGCAGTTGCTTAAGAATTTCTAAGACGTAGCAAGTGCTATATTTTATTCACTTCACCCATTATATTTCTAAATACTTAAAATGTATCATATTTTTTGTATACTGATAGTTTTTACTCGTAAGAGTTATTAAGTGAAAATAAGTACCGTTATTATTTTATTTAACTGACCAGGTTATTATATAATATAGAAGTTAAGACAGTAAAAATTGCTGTATTATAAGCTAGTGAACTTTCATTAGCAATATCAAGATCAAAATGGCAGGCTTTAACTACAATTACAGACTAATAAGTTATGGTATTCAGATAAACAAAAAGTAATATATGTGCTTTACAAAAATATGTTTCACTAGCGCTAGTAACATATTTTTATATGTTAATAGTTATGAATATTATTTATTGAGAAATATTTCGGATTAATCTATAGACCCTTCATAAGTCATGTACCATTAAATTAAAATCAATATATAATTTCACCTTAAACAGTTTTAAATATATTTTATAGTTTTTATTTGTAGTAAAAGTAAGTTGCACTGATTGTAATTGAATTTAGCTATTTTTAAAGGATAACATTTTATCGAATGAAATTATTATTTTTGATCTAATTTTATTTAATGTCATTCACATGGTAAACATTACAAACAATATAGTGTATGTTTTCTTAAATTAATGTATTCCTTTCCTTACAATTAAGGAAATCCTTTTACAAGGATCAAAAAATACTTTAATAGAAAACACGTAATGAAATAAACCTCAAAAATTATGTTTTATTTGTCTAGTCTACTAGCTTACATCCTTCCCACAAGGTTGGTAGGACTGAGTCACGTGACCCGAAGATGCCCGAAGGGGGCCTCCATCTTGAATCCGAGAGCCGAAGATACCCGAGAGTGAGCCTTAAACCATCAGTTTTTGCCTACTCATTTTAAAACTACTCTAAGACTAAACTAAATATCTACATAATACTTACTATGAATTTATTTATTTATTTATTCATAAGACGCCGATCGTCAAGATATGGGCGAATATGAATTTCGAATGAGTGTGATGAGTGTAGATGAGCGAATGTAGTCATTGTTACAAACTAAGGCCGAATACTCCTTAGAAAGTGTCATTAATTAATAGCCCAATGACAAATGAACAGCCGGTGATTATCAGCTGATCCTTTTCAAAATGTATTGACTCTGATTGGGATCGAACTGAGAACCTTTAGCACATAACGCTGGGTTGAACCAACTACGCTACTGACCAATAAAGTGTTTCATTTTACAGGAGGATATTTAGCACTTTGAAAACACAACCTAAGAACATTTATTTGGCCCGACAGAAATAAAGATAGAAGGGGTGTGAGTTGAATAGGAATCACTCATTACTTCTCACCCCGTGAGTCCAACGAACCACGTCTTCACCGAGTGGCAAATACTTTTCGTTAAAACTAATTTGAATACCTAATTGAATCTATTTGAAATATTTTAAACGGTATTTGTATGAGATTTTCATTTAATAAAACTAATCTCTCCATGGATAAAATATTTATACGATAAGATAATAACGTATTTGAAAAAAACACCACTTTCGAAGTGTAGGGGTGGATGGGTGGGTCAATACCAATGTACGTGTAGGGGTGGCTGGGTGGGTTACAAGTAAATAGTAAAAAAGGTAAAGGTTACCTTTTAAAACAAAATATTTACCTTCTTCTGGAGTACTAGTAAAAATAAAGCTGTAATGAGTTAAATTGCGTTTTTCCTGGAATTAAAATGAGCAAATAATTTTAACCACCATCACTATGAAACTACAATCACTCCTGAACTATCATTAATATAGAACCTCAATCACTATGCAACTATGATTGATATGGAACCACCATCACTATGAAACTACAATCACTACGGAACCATCATTACTATAGAACCACAATCACTATGCAACTATGATTGATATGGAACCACCATCACTATGAAACTACAATCACTACGGAACCATCATTAATATAGAACCTCAATCACTATGCAACTATGATTGATATGGAACCACCATCACTATGAAACTACAATCACTACGGAACCATCATTACTATAGAACCACAATCACTATGCAACTATGATTGATATGGAACCACCATCACTATGAAACTACAATCACTACGGAACCATCATTACTATAGAACCACAATCACTATGCAACTATGATTGATATGGAACCACCATCACTATGAAACTATCATTGCTATGTAACCACAATCTCTACGGAACTATAATTACTATAGAACCACAATCACTATGCAACTATGATTGATATGGAACCACCATAACTATGAAACTATCATTACAGTGACACTAAAATCACTACGGAACTACTACTATAGAACCACAATCAGTATGCAACTATGATTGCTATGGAACTACAATCACTACGGAACTATCATTACTATAGAACCACAATCACTATGCAATTATGATTGATATGGAACCACCGTCACTATGAAACTATCATTATTATGAAACTACAATCACTACGGAACTATCATTACTATAGAACTACAATCACTATGTAACTATGATTGCTATGGAACTACAATCACTACGAAACTATCATTACTATAGAACCACAATCACTATGCAACTATGATTGATATGGAACCACCATCACTATGAAACTATTATTTCTATGGAACTACAATCACTACGGAACTATCATTACTATAGAACCACAATCACTATGTAACTTTGATTGCTATGGAACTACAATCACTATGAAACTATCATTACTATGGAACCACAATCACTATGTAACTATGATTGCTATGAAACTACAATCACTACGGAACTATCATTACTATAGAACCACAATCACTATGCAACTATAGTTGCTATTTAACCACCATCACTATGAAACTATCATTACTATGAAACTACAATCACTACGGAACTATTACTATAGAACCACAATCACTATGCAACTATAGTTGCTATTTAACCACCATCACTATGAAACTATCATTACTATGAAACTACAATCACTTCGGAACTACCATTACTATAGAACCACAATCACTATGCAACTATGATTGCTATGAAACCACCATCACTATGAAACTATCATTGCTATGAAAATCCTACTAATATTGAAGAAATATTACTATGGAATCATCATTGATGAGGAAGACAAAGGTTGTTGGACATTTGCCATCATTACATCATGAAGTGTGCAGTTCATGAGGGTTCACTTGTATTAATAAGAAAAACACAAAAAAACAATAATAATGAGTTAAAGTATATACGTATATTTCTAGTATTGGAGTGGTTACCTTTTGCTCTGTGCCATTTTCAAAAGTTCACCAACCATTTAGTTACCTGAACGAAAAACTAATTATTTTATGCAAATTCCAATCGGCTTTAAAAATGCGTTTTAAAGCCGTGAAATGGCCGTATTTATTGCTTTATAATAACTTGTGCTTTACTTTTTATGAAATGTATCTTAAAATATACTTTTTTTCATACAAACATGACAATTATGATAAATTGTATCACTTAAGTAATAAATTGCATTAAATGTACTTGTGTAAAATTACATTTATCATCAGTAAAACTTGCACCTTTTTATTTCCAGAAGTGATTTATGTCATACAATTTATCAAACGTTATCTAACATAATATTGGTAATGATTCGATAGTGTTGTTTATTTCGAAACTGACACCAGATAAATAATAGTGTATAAAGTAAGCGTACTGATATATAACTAGGCAAAGTGGCTGTATAATAGGTTTACCATAACAGTAACAGTCTGTCACCATAACACACGCCATTAATGTAATGCATTCTACTATATGGGCCAATATTACGGTCGACTTATCCTTTCTCGGTATAGACTCTTATGCCACATCATAGGTCTTTGTTTATATTCATATGTGAATATGAGGGGCGAACGAGTGTGATGAGTGTATATGTTCGAATATATACATTGTTACTAAGATCGACTATTCCTCAGAAAAAGTTATTTTTAGTAGCCCAATAGCCTAAGGGACCTACAGCTTTACGTGAGTCCCAACCTAATGATCAGCTGGAGTTTTTATCAGAATTAAACTTTACCTCGTCAGTTTTATGCCGATCCCTGAGGCGAGGTAATGTGTTAGAGATGAAAAGATGAACTTTCCTCGGGAAATGTTTGATGTGTGGGAAACTTTTTACCATCTGCTGTCCCTCATTTGATGGATGACTCGAGTATACTTTTATTATTGATATTGGCAATTACTCAGTCCTTATAAAATTACACCTCACAACACTATGTATAATTTGTGTTTTAAACATTTTTTTAGAACATAAGGTTTATTACAAGGAATTTATTTGAACTTTTGACACATAAAAAGTAGAAAAAAAATTAAAACGCTTTCATAACTTTTGTATGACTTCACTTGTAAATTTGAAGTCTTCCACATTATCTTGGTTAAAAATAACATAATTTTTAACATTTCATCTTTTCAAGGGGCCCACCCGCGAGGAGTTGAACAAAAATCTTTAATGTAAGCCTAATTTGAGTTTGCTACTAAATGGAAGGTATATTCAAGAAAAATTCATTGCCGTAAACCGGACTTCGAAGGATTTATCCTTTCCAGAGAAGCGGTAATTTGAATTTCAAAGTACCTAATTTGAACAATGTTATTTCTCCGCTATTTACGGTTTTAAGTAAATTATTTTGATCGAAAATTATACTTTAAGGAAGAAAATTATATTTAAAAATAAACTATCAAATTATGCAAATAAGTAACGTTGTTGTGAAAACGTTTCTATATTTTTGTTCTACCCTGTTTATAAAACATCAGCGTAAGCTCAACTTTTTCCACGTAAAACACCCATTCAACTAAGAGACTAAACTAAGAGACTATTTAGTAGTTTTACTGATTATACAAAGAACCGTGTAATACTTGGTTACAAGTACAGCCTAAACATAGTTTCACCAGACGTAACACCTGTTGACAAGGTCAGTGACTGTATATTTACTTGGCTCTTATTTGATGTTTGCAGCTCATTCACTATTTCGGATACGTAACGTATTCCACTTGAGTTAATGGAGACAGTCGACCCCATCAATACAACTCTGTGTATGTGGGTAGTGCAATAAAAGTGTACATGTATGGGTGGGTGGGAGGGCATTATTCAATGCCTGTACGAGTTGGAGTCAATTCCACTGTACGTGTTAGGGTGGGTGGGTACCACTTTACTTATGTACGTTTATAGGTTAGGCCATCGGCAACGGGTACCATCTTTATGTGTATGGGTGGTTGGGTGGGTTAATAAAACTGTATATGTATGGGTGCCTGGGTGGGTGGTAAGTATACAATGCCTGTACAAGTATGAGTACACTGTACGTGTATGGGTGGGTGGGTTTATATAACTGTATGTGTATGAATGCCTGGATGGGTGGTCAGTATACAATGCCTGTACCAGTGTGAGTACCACTATACGTGTATGGGTGGGTGGGTTGATATAACTGTATGTGTATGGGTGGCTGGATGGGTGGTCAGTATACATTGCCTGTACCAGTGTGAGTACCACTGCACGTTTATGGGTGGCTGGGTGGGTGGTCAGTATACAATGTCTGTATCAGTGTGAGTACGTGTATGGGTGGGTGGGTTGATATAACTGTATGTGTATGAATGCCTGTATTTGTGGTCAGTAAAAAATGCCTGTACCAGTGTGAGTACCACTGTACGTGTATGGGTGGATGGGTTGATATAACTGTATGTGTATGGGTGGGTGGTCAGTATACAATGTATGTATCAGTGTGAGTTTATAAGTGGGTGGGTTGCAGATCATTGTTCGTTAAATATTTATATTTTCCTCAATTGTTTTTAAGATAGATCTAAAATTACTTTAGTATTAGAGAATTGTTACTTTAAAATGTTCCAAGAACTATACTGAGCTTCCATTACACATGAACAGTTTTTTTTTAATTATTTAATATTTATAATTTGTACTTTTACAAGTCACAGAAGTGTATTATTTTTTTAGTAGATCTTCTGTGCTCTCTATCCCATAAATAAATCAGCCTAAATTTGTTAAAGAAGAAGAATATAAATTTTGACCAAATGTAATTAGGAAAAGTCGGCGTTTTGTTGGAGAGACATAGTGTCGTTTATATACTGTCGTTACACTAGAAGCAGCCAAAGGCTTGTCGACATTACCTATGCACATATTAGAGAGTGTTTTACTCCTTTATCCCAAGCCGTGTGTTCCACTATTATACTGTCGTTACACTAGAAGCAGCCAAAGGCTTGTCGGCATTACCTATGCACATATTAGAGAGTGTTTTACTCCTTTCTCCCAAGCCGTGTGTTCCACTTTTATACTGTCGTTACACTAGAAGCAGCCAAAGGCTTTTCGGCAATACCTATGCTCATAAGAGAGAGTGTTTTACTCCTTTCTCCCAAGCCGTGTGTTCCACTTTTATACTGTCGTTACACTAGAAGCAGCCAAAGGCTTTTCGGCAATACCTATGCTCATATTAGAGAGTGTTTTACTCCTTTCTCCCTAGCCATGTGTTCCACTTTTATACTGTCGTTACACTAGAAGCAGCCAAAGGCTTTTCGGCAATACCTATGCTCATATTAGAGAGTGTTTTACTCCTTTCTCCCTAGCCATGTGTTCCACTTTTATACTGTCGTTACACTAGAAGCAGCCAAAGGCTTTTCGGCAATACCTATGCACATAGTGGAGAGTGTTTTACTCCTTTCTCCCTAGCCATGTGTTCCACTTTTATACTGTCGTTACACTAGAAGCAGCCAAAGGCTTTTCGGCAATACCTATGCTCATAGTGGAGAGTGTTTTACTCCTTTATCCCAAGCCGTGTGTTCCACTTTTATACTGTCGTTACACTAGAAGCAGCCAAAGGCTTTTCGGCAATACCTATGCACATAGTGGAGAGTGTTTTACTCCTTTCTCCCAAGCCGTGTGTTCCAATTTTATACTGTCGTTACACTAGAAGCAGCCAAAGGCTTTTCGGCAATACCTATGCACATATTGGAGAGTGTTTTATCCCTTTCTCCCAAGCCGTGAGTTACACTGTTATACTGTCGTTACACTAGAAGCAGCCAGAGGCTTTTCGGTAATACCTATGCACATATTGGAGAGTGTTTTACTCCTTTCTCCCAAGCCGTGTGTTCCAATTTTATACTGTCGTTACACTAGAAGCAGCCAAAGGCTTTTCAGTAATACCTATGCACATATTGGAGAGTGTTTTACTCCTTTCTCCCAAGCCGTGTGTTCCACTTTTATACTGTCGTTACACTAGAAGCAGCCAAAGGCTTTTCGGCAATACCTATGAACATATTGGAGAGTGTTTTACTCCTTTCTCCCCAGCCTTGTGTTACACTTTTATACAGTCGTTACACTAGAAGCAGTCAAAGGCTTGTCGGCATTACCAATGCACATATTGGTGAGTGTGTTATTCCTTTCTCCCAAGCCGTGTGTTACACTTTTATACTGTCGTTACACTAGAGGCAGTCAAAGGCTTGTCGGCATAACCAATGCACATATTGGTGAGTGTGTTATTCCTTTCTACCAAGCCATGTGTTACACTTTTATACTGTTGTTACACTAGAAGCAGTCAAAGGCTTGTCGGCATTACCTATGCACATATTGAAGAGTGTTTTATTCCTTTCTCCCAAGTCGTGTGTTACACTTTTATACTGTCGTTACACTAGAAGCAGTCAAAGGCTTGTCGGAATTACCTATGCACATAGTGGTGAGTGTTTTATTCCTTTCTCCTAAGCCGTGTGTTACACTTTTATACTGTCGTTACACTAGAGGCAGTCAAATGCTTGTCGGCATTACCTATGCACATATTGGTGAGTGTTTTATTCCTTTCTCCTAAGCCGTGTGTTACACCTTTATACTGACGTTACACTAGAGGCAGCCAAAGGCTTGTCGGAATTACCTATGCACATATTGGTGAGTGTTTTATTCCTTTCTCCTAAGCCGTGTGTTACACTTGTATAATGTCGTTACACTAGAGGCAGCCAAAGGCTTGTCGGCATTACCTATGCACATATTGGTGAGTGTTTTATTCCTTTGTCGTAAGCCGTGTGTTACACTTTTATACTGTCGTTACACTAGAGGCAGCCAAAGGTTTGTCGGCATTACCTATGCACATATTGGTGAGTGTTTTATTCCTTTCTCCTAAGCCGTGTGTTACACTTTTATACTGTCATTACACTAGAGGCAGCCAAAGGCATGTCGGAAATACCTATGCACATATTGGTGAGTGTTTTATTCCTTTCTCCTAAGCCGTGTGTTACACTTTTATACTGTCGTTACACTAGAGGCAGCCAAAGGCTTTTCGGCATTACCTATGCACATATTGGTGAGTGTTTTATTCCTTTCTCCTAAGCCGTGTGTTACACTTTTATACTGTCGTTACCCTAGAGGCAGCCAAAGGCTTGTCGGCATTACCTATGCACATATTGGTGAGTGTTTTATTTCTTTCTTCAAAGCCGTGTGTTACACTTTTATACTGTCGTTACACTAGAGGCAGCCAAAGGCTTGTCGGCATTACCTATGCACATATTGGTAAGTGTTTTATTCCTTTCTCCAAAGCCGTGTGTTACACTTTTATACTGTCGTTACACTAGAGGCAGCCAAAGGCTTGTCGGCATTGCCTATGCACATATTGGTGAGTGTTTTATTACTTTCTCCTAAGCCGTGTGTTACACTTTTATACTGTCGTTACACTAGAGGCAGCCAAAGGCTTGTCGGCATTACCTATGCACATATTGGTGAGTGTTTTATTTCTTTCTCCTAAGCCGTGTGTTACACTTTTATACTGTCGTTACACTAGAGGCAGCCAAAGGCTTGTCGGCATTACCTATGCACATATTGGTGAGTGTTTTATTCTTTTCTCCCAAGCCGTGTGTTACACTTTTATACTGTCGTTACACTAGAGGCAGTCAAATGCTTGTCGGCATTACCTATTAACATATTGGTGAGTGTTTTACTCCTTTCTCCCCAGCCTTGTGTTACACTTTTATACTGTCGTTACACTAGAAGCAGCCAAAGGCTTGTCGACATTACCTATGCACATATTGGAGAGTGTTTTATTCCTTTCTCCCAAGTTGTGTGTTACACTTTTATACTGTCGTAACACTAGAGGCAGCCAGAGGCTTGTTGTCATTACCTTTGCACATATTGGAGAGTGTTTTATTCCTTTCTCCCAAGCCGTGTGTTACACTTTTATACTGTCGTAACACTAGAGGCAGCCAGAGGCTTGTCGGCATTACCTTTGCACATATTGGAGAGTGTTTCATCTCTTTCTCCCAAGCCGTGTGATACACTCTTATACTGTCGTGACACTAGAGACAGCCAGAGGCTTGTCGGCATTACCTTTGCACATATTGGAGAGTGTTTCATCCCTTTCTCCTAAGCCGTGTGTTACATTTTTATACTATCGTGACACTACAGACAGCCAGGGGCTTGTCGGCATTACCTATGCACATATTGGTGAGTGTTTTATTCCTTTCTCCAAAGCCATGTGTTACACTTTTATACTGTCGTGACACTAGAGGCAGCCAAAGGCTTGTCGGAATTACCTATGCACATATTGGTGAGTGTTTTATTCCTTTCTCCCAAGCCGTGTGTTACACTTTTATACTGTCGTTACACTAGAAGCAGCCAAAGGCTTGTCGGCATTACCTATGCACGTATTGGTGAGTGTTTTATACCTTTCTCCCAAGGCATGAGTTACACTTTTACACTGTGGTGACACTAGAGACAGCCAGAGGCTTGTCGGCATTACCTATGCACACATTGGAGAGTGTTTTTTCTTTTTTCCCTAGCCGTGTAATGCACTTACTTTTATAGTCGTCACACTAGATAACAATAATAATAATAATAATAAGAGTAATAATAATAATAATAATGACTTTATTGTAAAACATTGTATGCAAAGGGCGAATATAGGACGAAAATATCCTTTCTTACTATGAACTCTAAAACAAAAAAAAATTCAACACATAATATAGTCACAGGCTTAGCTGCATTTCTTCTGCACATATTGAAGAGTGTTTTATCACTTTCTCGCTAGACTTGTACTTCTCTTATTTTATTTATTCCTGACACTATCGACAAGCACATGCTTTTCGAAATTTACTATACCCATATAGATGAGTGTTTTATCCCTTACTCTCCAGCCTTGTGTTATACCTAACTTTATGTATTTACGTGACACGAGAAACAAGCACTGTTTTCTATAACAAAAAATAGTGTTTTCTCTTTTTCTAACAAGCAATATTTTCTATTCAACAACAAAAAATAGTGGAACATTAGGTTAGGGAGTAAGGGATAAAACACTCTCCAATATGTGCATAGGTAATGCCGACAAGCCTTTGGCTGCCTCTAGGTTCACGACAGTATAAAAGTGTAACACACGGCTTAGGAGAAAGGAATAAAACACTTACCTATATGTGCATTGGTAATTCCGACAAGCCTTTGGCTGCCTCTAGTGTCACAAATAAATAAAATAAGTGGAACACTAGGCTTGGGAGTAAGGGATAAAACACTCTCCAATATGTGCATAGGTAATGCCGACAAGCCTTTGGCTGCCTCTCGTGTCACAAGTAAATAAAATAAGTGGAACACTAGGCTTGGGAGTAAGGGATAAAACACTCTCCAATATGTGCATAGGTAATGCCGACAAGCCTTTGGCTGCCTCTAGTGTAACGACAGTATAAAAGTGTAACACACGGCTTGGGAGAAATGAATAAAACACTCACCAATATGTGCATAGGTAAAGCCGACAAGCCTTTGGCTGCCTCTAGTGTAACGACAGTATAAAAGTGTAACACACGGCTTGGAAGAAAGGGATGAAACACTCTCCAATATGTGCATAGGTAATGCTGACAAGCCTCTGGCTGTCTCTAGTGTCACGACAGTATAAAAGTGTAACACACGGCTTGGGAGAAAGGAATAAAACACTCTCCAATATGTGCATAGGTAATGCCAACAAGAGTTTGGCTGCCTCTAGTGTCACAACTAAATAAAATAAGTGGAACACTAGGCTATGGAGTAATTGATAAAACACTCTCCAATATGTGCATAGGTAATGCTGACAAGCCTTTGGCTGCCTCTAGTGTCACAACTAAATAAAATAAGTGGAACACTAGGCTAGGGAGTAAGGGATAAAACACTCTCCAATATGTGCATAGGTAATGCCGACAAGCCTTCGGCTGCCTCTTGTGTTACAAGTAAATAAAATAAGTGGAACACTAGGCTAGGGAGTAAGGGATAAAACACTCTCCAATATGTGCATAGGTAATGCCGACAAGCCTTTGGCTGCCTCTTTTGTTACAAGTAAATAAAATAAGTGGAACACTAGGCTAGGGAGTAAGGGATAAAACACTCTCCAATATGTGCATAGGTCTTTCCGACAAGCCTTTGGCTGCCTCATGTGTCACAACTAAATAAAATAAGTGGAACACTAGGCTAGAGAGTAAGGGATAAAACACTCTCCAATATGTGGATAGGTAATGCCGACAAGCCTTTGGCTGCCTCTTGTGTTACAAGTAAATAAAATAAGAGTAACACACGGCTAGGGAGTAAGGGATAAAATACTCTCCAATATGTGCATAGGTAATGCCGACAAGCCTTTGGCTGCCTCTTGTGTTACAAGTAAATAAAATAAGTGGAACACTAGGCTAGGGAGTAAGGGATAAAACACTCTCCAATATGTGCATAGGTAATGCCGACAAGCCTTTGGCTGCCTCTAGTGTCACAACTAAATAAAATAAGAGTAACACACGGCTAGGGAGTAAGGGATAAAACACTCTCCAATATGTGCATAGGTAATGCCGACAAGCCTTTGGCTGCCTCTAGTGTCACAACTAAATAAAATAAGAGTAACACACGGCTAGGGAGTAAGGGATAAAACACTCTCCAATATGTGCATAGGTAATGCCGACAAGCCTTTGGCTGCCTCTAGTGTCACAACTAAATAAAATAAGAGTAACACACGGCTAGGGAGTAAGGGATAAAACACTCTCCAATATGTGCATAGGTAATGCCGACAAGCCTTTGGCTGCCTATAGTGTCACAACTAAATAAAATAAGAGTAACACTAGGCTATGGAGTAAGGGATAAAACACTCTCCAATATGTGCATAGGTAATGCCGACAAGCCTTTGGCTGCCTCTAGTGTCACAACTAAATAAAATAAGAGTAACACACGGCTAGGGAGTAAGGGATAAAACACTCTCCAATATGTGCATAGGTAATGCCGACAAGCCTTTGGCTGCCTATAGTGTCACAACTAAATAAAATAAGAGTAACACACGGCTAGGGAGTAAGGGATAAAACACTCTCCAATATGTGCATAGGTAATGCCGACAAGCCTTTGGCTGCCTCTAGTGTCACAACTAAATAAAATAAGAGTAACACACGGCTAGGGAGTAAGGGATAAAACACTCTCCAATATGTGCATAGGTAATGCCGACAAGCCTTTGGCTGCCTCTAGTGTCACAACTAAATAAAATAAGAGTAACACACGGCTAGGGAGTAAGGGATAAAACACTCTCCAATATGTGCATAGGTAATGCCGACAAGCCTTTGGCTGCCTCTAGTGTCACAACTAAATAAAATAAGAGTAACACACGGCTAGGGAGTAAGGGATAAAACACTCTCCAATATGTGCATAGGTAATGCCGACAAGCCTTTGGCTGCCTCTAGTGTCACAACTAAATAAAATAAGAGTAACACTAGGCTATGGAGTAAGGGATAAAACACTCTCCAATATGTGCATAGGTAATGCCGACAAGACTTTGGCTGCCTCTTGTGTTACGATAGTATAAAATTAAGTGTAATACAAGGCTAGGTAGAAAGGGAAAGCACTTTTCAATACGTGCATAGGTAATGCCGACAAGCCTGTGGCTGTCTATAGTGTCCTGACTAAATAAAATAAGTGGAACACAAGGCTGGGGAGGAAGGGATAACACACTATTTAATATGTGTACATTACTAATTGAACACAGTTAACTATATTTTGTAAGGCACACTAAATTCGTAAAATATTTTGTGCATGTGTTTTAAAAAATCTCAATCGTGTATTTTCCCAAAGTACAAACTATGTTTACATAACAGCGATAATTATAACTATTTATAAAACGTTAAATTTCTACTAACATAAATACTTTAGAACGTATTTTTTATAAAACAACTCATGGACAAACATTATTTTACATTTGTCATGATCCACAAAGTGAAAAAGTCACAGCCACATCGTCTTGTAACAATGGATGAATGATAGAAGTTGGTTGAGTGGAAACTTCGTGATTACAAGTAGCTCCCACAAAACACAATGAACTTCAATGAACAGTTCTTCAGAAACTGATGACTTGAATAGTTTATCAAGAGAACATATCAATGATTTAAAAAACTGAAAGTATATTTTTAATTATTTTGTTTATAAGCATACTTATATTTTTGGTCATTCGAGATACGGCAAAGTTATTTATGAGAGTTCGTTAGACTAATGCAGATTTCTCCCAATATTGCATAAACATAGCTTTCTCTGATTTTTCATCAATTAGATGTGCCCCATTGGACTTGTTGGGGTGTATCCCCCTTCGACTTGGCTTTTCATATTTAAATCGCTATATCAAATAAAAATATATCAAATAAAAATCGCTACAAAATACACGATGGGCTTTAAAAGGTTAACAAAGTATGTAGGGAAATATGTGAAATTAGCTTATTACAGCAATATCAAGTTCAACCTCGTCAGATCAGCAATAGAAAAAGTTGTTTTATAGAATCTACAAGAACTTTTTTTCTAATGAAAGAAACATTTTTAAACTTTAACATAGTATTTTCAATACCATATTCAATCACCTATTAAATTTTCATCAAGATATATGAACGGGTATTTAGTCAGTGATTTTCCAAATTCGATTTGTTTGGAATTAGTAAAAAATCGTGTACTTTTTTCGTTCAGTACGAAGTATAAATATGAAAAAATAAATAAAAATTTGTTTGTTGACACCTTTCAACGCACAATAAAACTATGAAAATATTGGTACAGGTTTCATTATCATAGCTTTGTTAGTTTAATTTTTGTAAGCATCCAAACTCGAGTCTCTAAACTTTTTTTACGGATAGAAGTCATTATTAAATTCGCTATTTACATTTGTTCAGATAAATATTTCTCCTAAAATATTACATTGTTGTCAAATGGATTGATGGTTGTAATTTGTTAATTGTGTTGATTAGTAATTGTGTTAGTGTCAAAATCCCTACCATATCTGGGACATTTGTCCCTTGTGTTCCGGTTTAACATTAATATATCACACATCAGTTACCCATGTCTGTCTGAGGAGGAGTAATGCACATTAAGTATTAATAATGCAATTGAAAATGATGCACTGTAAATCGTTCTTAGATTCGTACGAATAAACATAATGTATACGAATGTTTAAATATAAAGGAATATTTTCAGCACAATGCTTACTAGATTTTTTTTATTAGTTTCATTATATGAGAATAATTACTATTTTGTGGTAAAGTCGAAAATCTCCGGTCAAGGCCACTGGCAAACTTAGACTTTCAGTTACCCACCCGAAAGAATAACTAATTTTTTAACTCTCAATCAAATAATATTTTTAGTCTGAGATTTGTGGCATAGAATTTTATAAAAAAATTTAAATAAAATGGTACAAACTAAAATACATATAAGCCATTTACAGGTATTTAGCTTTTGATGAAAGCAAATTATATGAGCGAACAACAAGCTGGATAAAGCATTTTATCATGTTATCAATTTAACATGACATGTATACACCAATAACATGTAAATTAAATTTTTTAACATGGCCAGTTTGTTATGAATTAGCATGGCACTTTTTTGTTCATTTGGTCTATTTACACCAGTGGCATTTTAAATTTAATCTACAAACGTTGTTAGGGAACAAAGATGCAAACTCAACAAGCATATTTTTAGTGAACCTTCCGATATTTGGACCCGTGATCAAGCAGACGTTCTAACCTCTAAACTTGCAAGAGGCCTCCAAGAAATTAACTAATACTGCAAAAGGTCTGGCTCACAAAGAACTGCGACAAAGTACAAAGGTAATCCGACAAATCCGGCACATTAACTTTAAGCTGGGAAAATCCTCTTAGTTTAATCCGGCAAAGTCAAATGTAACCATCATAATCTCTCATTAGAAAGAGTTATAAAAATGTCAGGACTAATATCAACAACTTTGGGTTATTTAATAACCGTAAGAAGAGTAGACAATGATATTGTATTGTATTTAAAAACAAAAGAATTTTTATGTTTTCAAGTCCTGGTAAATCGAAGAAAATATTATTATTTTGTCATTTACGAATATTAGAATTATGAAATATAGTTCTTGTTGAATTTTTAGTATTTTCTGAACACTCTTATGACTGGTAAAATTAAAATGTACATATCGTAAAGCAGCAAAAAAGTTAAAAGGAGTTTATCCAACTGTAAAATTCGGAGTCGCAAAGGATTTAGTTCTGGATTTCACAGAACTGTCGATAGAGTAGAAATGTTCCTATCTCACTAACACATACAAAACGTGTTATCTTACCATTTTGCTGGATTTCCAGCAAATAAAAGTTCATCACTCCATCATATTGTCTTATAATACTTACTAGCAGTGTTTATTTTATATATTGTAAATATCCTATTCCAGCCAAAGATAATTTTACAAGTTTCAAGTCTTAAAATTCGTACAGACACCATGTATTATAAATTAGTTGGATACATTTATTATTATTATATAATGAGTGTTCAAAAGGTTCAAGACCGGTAAATATTTTTAAAATTTTGAAGATAGAGATAAAACATTTGGAGCCAATTTACTGGACATAAAACTTATTTTAACTCCTAATTCAGTGACCCGCTACCTCCTTAGGGGGACGGCCCTCTAAGAATCGGATGAAAATATTAAATGTAAGCGTAGCTCAATATGTATAGCATTTTAAAGGTTTTTATTAATAAACCAGTTTGCCGTAAATTATACTTCATTAGATTAATCCTAAATAAAATGGCGGCGCTCGAAATTTTAATCATGTGCGCGTTCAAGAATGACTTAATTGTATTGTAACGATATCAGATGAAGGTACAAAACTTCACACATGATTACTGTACACAAATAGGATGTATTCAGTGTCCTTCTATGGGAACGGTCCACGAGGAGTTAGTCGACAGTCAATTTTTATGTAAGCCTAGGTTGATGTGCCAATAATTTTAAATGGCTGAACAAGCAATTATTAGTGCCACAAACCACACTTTAAAAGATTAATTAGTTACAAAATGGTGGCGGATTAAAATGTTTGAAATTTAAATGTTATACTGACTCCTCGTGGACCGTTCCAGAGAAGAATATCAGAACACTGAATACATATTAAGGTAGCTGTTTGTGTAAAGTTAAATTAAGCCATTCTTGAACATGTGCTAGCACTTTCGAGCAACGCCATTTTGTTTAAGATTACCCTCATCATTAAAAACTATTAATAACATACTTCTGAAGCTAGCTGTTTTGTGAGACGGGAATTAACAGAACTGTTATTTATAGGGTATCTATAGTATGCTATATAGGACGTATTCAATACCATTAAGTGTTGCAGATAGAAAACAGGAAATAAACTTAATGAAATCAATAGCTATTGCAAATGAATACAAGGCATAAATCATTGATGAAATTAGAAGTAGAATAAAAAAATAGAATATAAAATTCGAGACGATAAATGAATAACATTTAAAGTATAAAATCCGTTAAAGAACAAAAGAAATATGTATCCTTACATTACAAAAGACCGTTTACACAAAGAGTTGGTAATAGATTTGAGAAATTCCATTTATCCTACTTGTAATACTATGTCCGAAATGTTACACTCGAATATCGAAAGTGAAGATAAATGCAATAATTCAGGAATATATAGCATTAACTGTAATCATTGTAATATAATTTACATAGGTCAGACTGTAAATTTTAGCAAAAGATATAAAAAACCATGTCTTTGCTTTTAAAAATAAAAAACTGGAAAGACCTAATGTAGCTAAACACCTTCTGAATTTTACCGACAGTTTGCATAAAATAGGTGAAAATGTAGATATTCTAAAAGTTTGTAAGAAAGGTCTTATTATGAATGCTTGGGAAGAGTTATTTATTTTTAAAGAAAAATTTAAGGTTCGTGATAAATTAATGTATGAAGAGGTTAATTTTGATTCCGAAATAGTTTTTAATAATGTATTTTCAGTGACTAAAAGAACAGAAGTGACAACCAATAGAGGGATTGACCAATAATATCACACCAGCCGCCATTTTGACGATTCCAGCCAATGAAGTCATCTGATCATAGGCCTATAAATTGAGTTGTTGAACACCATTTTCCATTCTTTTGTGAATCCCTCTGGTCTGAGGAAGGTGAGCGTGGATCACCGAAATCTTTAACCATAATATTTGTGCATTTAGTGATTATATTGTAATAAATTTGTGTTGTGTGACGTTTACTTGTAATATATATGTATCAACACGTATTATGCTAATTAAAAAAACTAACTGATAAATGTCCAAGCATCTAGTGTTAAGTAGAGAAACATTTTAAGACATTTTATTCTACATTGTAACTAAGATATAAGGTAAACACGTAACAAAGTCATAAACAAACGTTTTATTGGCTTTTTATAGTTTATGGAGATTAAGATTGCTCATGGTGACACTATGCATAGTTTAATGTTGTGATAGAGACAAGATCACCCAAGTTCTCCGTCCTAGGTAGACATATAAACACAGTATATCTAATCCTTCAGAGATAATATTTTATAGTATATACATACAATTAGAGAAATGAAAATAAACTTTAACAACTAAACAAAATATAGAACATTTCAGAAATTGTTGAGAACGTTGTTGTGTCTACTTACTATACCACCAACTTTGCTATTTAGATGTCCTAAAAAATCTACACCAAATTTTCAGGACATTGTGAGGCAGTATCCAAATAACAATTTCATAAAATATTATTGTTTTATATTCTGGATTACATAAATTCTTAGCATTTATAGTCTAATATTTATAATATGTTACAGGAAATCCCATAAAATAAACAAAGTGTTGTTAATTTGAGTAACTTATCATAATAAACTTATAAAAAGTTGTTCAAATTATAAACGTACAAAATTATAAACAAACAAGTTTGTTCGATTGCTATTTATTAATTAGATTATATTCATTATGTTAATGTTATTATTTATAATGTTATTTGAATAATAAATAATGAATTTTATCGCCCTAAGCTTCATTTGTTAGTTTTATTCAAACTAACCAATGGTCACTGCTGCTAAAGACGTAGTGGGTGGTGCTTGCTACTCCATTGTCAACGGACTTATGTATTCCTAGTTACCATGATAATTGTTAGATGGAATTTCATAGTGGGAGGTAGTTTTCTAAGCGGCCTATCGATACACAGTGTCCCGAAAGTAAAGCACCAAACTTCAGGAAATAGTTATATAGGTCAAAATAAAGAGAAAATCTTGAGTAAATGTGTTTCCAAAAACGCTTCGTTTACCAGGTATCTGCCACTTTTTTCACAAAAAACTTTTTATCTTTGAATTGGCTCACCCAATCTTTATGAAACTCGCTATGCATGTTGTAATAGTAAAGACCTAGTATAGAGGAAAATATTAACTTGATCAAATTTAATATTTCAAATTGGTGACCATTTTAAAATGTTAACGGAAATTTGAGGAAAAAGGCAAAAAATACAACAAATTTCTATGAAACCGTTTTTTAGATAATTTTATAACCAATATGTCAATATAAAAAAAGTTAGAATCGGATAAAAAACAAACGACACAAATGTGACACATGATCATTTTTGTCCGATTCTAACTTTTTTTTAACTGACAGATTGGTAACCAAATTATATAAAAAGCCGTCTACCTTGTAATTTCCTGTATTTTTTGCTGTTTTCCCGCAATTTCTGTTACAAATTTTAAAATTCCCACCATTTTGAAATTTTAATGTTGATACATTTTTTCTTCTAGAATAGGTCTTTATTTACTCAATATGCATAGCAAGTTTCATAAAGATTGTTTGATCGAACTCGAAGATAAAAATTATTTTGTGAAAAAACATAGTGGCGGATATTTGGTAAACGAAGCGTTTTTGGAAAAAATGTACGCTGTATTATCTCTTTATTTTTACCTATATAAACATTTCCCGAAGTTCGGCACTTTACTTTCGGGACACCCTGTTTGTTATTTCTTATTCATCATAACATGAACTTTCGTATTTTAAGTAAATTATCGTAAGATAATACACCTTCACAATGCATAACATTATTACTCTGCACACTACCAACTACTAAACTAAGGGGTAACTTAGAAATTCTATTAGGGGTTTGCGCTGACTATTAATTAACGAGACCTGTTCAAATCCTTCCCAAAACATCAGCCTTGATTACATTCTTGGTAGTTTAATGGTTTAAATCAATTTAAATTAGAGTAGTTTATTTAGATAACTCCTTTCAACGAGGATTCACAATTTTTAGTCAATATAGTATTACGTTTATAAACGTTTTATGTTTGAATAGTTTACTGCTTTTCATAAAGTAAAAAATATAGAAGAATGTCACTATTTAAAAGTTTTTTAGCTAACCATATTCTTAACTTGATATTTTGTAACTCCGCGTGAAGATAATGGGTGAAGTGAAAAAACCTAGGCTCTAGTGGTTAGGACCTAACTCTTAGAGCTAGCTCATGCTCAAAATGGAGTAAATAAAGAAATACTAGATCTAGGTAGAAACATCTAGCCGAAGTCAAGAAGTTTCCGTAAAAACTGAATAAAATGCTACGCATAGCACTTGCTAGGTCTAGCAAAACTAAGTTTCATTGTGACTTGTGTCCCCTTCTACCAGGTTCTTTCATCGGTCCGCCGTCTGTCTTCCATTACAGCCATGACTCATCACATAGACAGAAGGACAGTAAAGTCCAATGTGATACCATAGTACTACTGTAGTAAAAAACACATTTTGTGCAAAATTCAGTCATTTTTTATTAAGGGAAAGAATGGATAACTCATGTAATATATCATAGAACAATTTTTATTTCATTGATTTACAAACATAATTTAACACCTCTCTACACATAATGAACACTGACGTCCTCGACTATGCTAGATTTAAAAACAGACTCGGCTACAAAACGTTAGAAGATCTTCGTTTGTTTCCTTGGACAAAGTACTCCGCCACGAGTGTCAGTTTCGTTCAAAAACTCTGCGATAAAAGAATTCTCACTTTCAGACTCAAATCTTAGCAGTTACTTACACATTTTTCCCTCTCTTCGATACTGTTTTTGGCTGTCGAAGTTGCATTAACTCCACCATAGTTGATTTAAACAAACAACCAACTAAAAGCTAGCATGCCCCGGCGCTGACTTAAGAAAAACCTAGATAGATTATTGAAAAGTTAATCTATTGGTATTGTTATCAATAATTCAGCAAGACGATTGCC